>SNQJ01S0031639.1:85118-141584 GCA_010110895.2 Picea sitchensis
TTCAAGCTGGGGCCATTCTTTCTCATGCTCGTAAATACATGAGAATGCATCCAGGTAAACTTTTATCTCTTTTTCGAACCTATATGGATACATGAAAAAGGAACTCCTTAGAGTCTACTTTAAGCTCTTTTCAGACTCTCTAAACATGAAAAGATTGCCGAGTGATCTTGTTTCCTTTCCCACTCGTTAAAAGGTTTGAAAGGGCGTCTTTCGAGTGATAATTTATCTCTTTTTCGGCCTCACAAGACTACCATTACGAAAAAGGACAACATTGGAGTCCTCTTTAAGATCTTTTCAGACTCTCTAAACATGAAAAGTTTGCCGAGCGACCTTGTTCTCTTCACACTCATTAAAGTATTTGAAGAAAACATCTGTTGAGTGATAGTTTATCTCTTTTTTAGTCTCATTAGACTACTTTACGAAAAAGGAACTGAGAGAGTTCTCTTTTACGTGTTTTTCTAGACTCTATAATCATGAAAAACCTTCAAGTTTTTTGTCTTTGGACTTGTTAAAACAAACATCAACAGGCCCATACGGGATCGAACCCTTACTTCTTCCAGTTCGTTAAACAAAGGAAGAGGAACTTACCGAAGGTGAGTTATATTGAGCATGTGTTACCCTCCTCGATCTCGTTAAATTAAAAAGAGGTACTCGTCTATCTGGATGGGGGAAAAAGATGAAAGAAGCAAGCCAAGCAGTTTTTTGAGAACATTATCAGTAACTCTTAGAGTCACCCTTGAACATGGCACTCTGTCTTTGCGCACTTATTAATCCGCTGAACCTCTACACTAAGCCAATCCTTTGAGTTTCTTTTACTCCTTTGGGTCACCTGACGAAAGTCACAGTATCCACTGCGTCATCAAGTTTTGGTCCCTGTCATGTTTATGATGTCGTGCCTCAGTGTTCAAGGGAAGTATCTGCCTTGAGAGTTAGCCATCGCAAATATCTTGTCTCAATACTTGTGTCAGTCCATGTTCATTTGATCTACCAATTACATCTCTGTGTCTATTTCATGTCATTGATGGGGGATACATCAAGGCCCTCCTTCGACGAGTCTATTCCTGTCGACTTCAACACATTATCTAGGAACTAGACTTGGAAACCAGTTAGTACTTTGGGACTTGCGTGCCTCAATGGAATGCCTCCTCACATTCGACACTGGGTTTACATCATTGACCTCTGATCAGATGATTCCATGGATGTTCGACTTCAACTCATCCATTCACATATATTGGAATGTACTGGAGTACCTTGGGAATCATTGACATCAATGGTGATCTCCCTCGCGCTTGTTAACAGTTTACATCATTGACCGATAATCAAGTGGTTTCTACCATGTTCGACACCACGACATCTATTTCGCATGGTTAGATTCATACTACATCGGGATTGGTAAGAAGACCCTGGGTTGAGTGGTCACTCTGATATGTACTTTTCCCAAGTTGTGATGGAATTTCTCTTGAACAAATGACACATATACTGTTACATAGATCCACTTTGTATTGGTCGTGGCTATGTCTTGTCATCTTGTAGATCCACTGTGTATTCTTCGTGGCTACGATCAATTCAGGTCATGGGCGTATATATCCATAGTGTATTTTCAGTGGCTATACCTTTTTATCAATACGATTATGGATCCGCAGTGTATTTTATGGCCGCCATATCTTGCAAGTCTCTATCACTCAAACATAGGTATTCCTGCCTTGGGTTTGAAACATGTCCTAATGTTTGTTGGATGTTTGTGTGCAGTTTCTGTCAGGTTCTCTGTGTCTATACCCTTGTTTGAAAGTCTACAAAGAATTTCAGTTATCAGTTCTCATCTTCTAACATCATACTTTGGGGGGCAATCTGTTACATGTCAAAATTATTGACTTCGATAGTGTCGCAAGTGTCGTCATTACAAGTGTCGCAAGGGTCACATTTTTCTCACAAGTGTCGCAAGTGTCAGGGAAGCATACTGCCATGATGCCTATGTCGTGACTATAACGACACAAGGAGGACACTTGACACATGTAAAATACTTGATTTGGAAGAGGAGGAATGGTCAACTGGGCTCATGGACCTCTTGCCATATGAAAGAACCAAAAACTGACTTTTTTAGAGGAGAGCGCCCCCCTATACCTCCTTTAGGAGCGCTAGTGCCCTCCTTACATGCCTGGGAGAACTATAGTTCTTTGAAAACCCTTCCGAGGGAGTGTTTATGATTTTAAGAGCACTGGCACCCCCCTAAAGCCTACTGGGGAGCATTATAGCACCCTGATGCCCCTTTTGAGGGAGCGCTGCCTATTTTGGGCAGCAGTTGGTCTGTTGAGGAGAATTGGGGAACGATATCTTCTATCCCTGGAGGCAGTTGGATTTGAATCCCTAGTCAGACCATGATCTTAGGGGAGATCCTTAACTGTAGGAGGAAAATCCTCAACTCACCCCAAAGATATCTCAAGTGGTTGGGCCTCTCCAAGGCTATGTAAGCAGGGTTTCTTATGGTGAAAGGAGAGAAGGATTGGAAGCAAGAAACTTATGATCTCATAGGAAAGACATAGCAGAGTAAAGAACAATCGACGAAGCCATCATCATTCTGATCATGGATCTTTCGAGCAAGGGTTAGACAAGGAGGACTGGGCATAAATGTCACATTCCATCTACGGCTGTAAGTAACGTTCTTGTCCTCATCAATATGACATGCTTGGCCTATTTCTTTCTAGTTTGTGCTTAATCTCACATGAACTTGTCTCTAATAGATAGGTCTATTTTGGACTAACATTAGTAGAGTAGGAAGTGGTCGTACTTTGTTTCTCTACAGGATTCATTGAGGAGCGAAAGATTGGAGCTCAACTCGAGTCGTGCAGGGACAAACATCGATTAAAGGTACTTCTCTTCTCCTTCCTCCTCACACACTATTCCACCTAGATATAAAAGGAAGTCAGTGACCACGATAAGCATTTTCTGTCTTGAGAGTTAAGAGTCTAGCCCTAAGAGGAGATCTACCAGTCCACAGGGAGATTTTCCTAGATGTGGAAATCCAACGGTCCAGATCTCTTTCTCGGCCTGATTCAATGAAAGCTATGCTCTCCCCTTGAGCTTGCACTTTCTTCCTGGACCTTGGAAGATTTTCCAATTGTCCAAAGGCCTCTACCTTTGCGTCTCCTCTGTGAGCTCTATGACATTTTAGTCTCGCCTGTGTTTTCGAAGATGCTTTCTCTCCTGAGATTTCTCAAACTCAGACCTTCCAAAGGTTCTTCTCTTTGGCCTTTACAACCTCTCATGACCTCTGTGCATAAAATCACTCTCCTTCCTGAGCTTGGGATTCTCTGAAACGTTAAAAGGTTTCCACGACTCCTGCACACCTTGCAGAGTCTCTGTACGCTAAAGTGTTGTCTCTTCTGAGCTTCTCCGCTACTCAGATCTCTAAGGGAACTTCACCCTTTTCCTTCTTTCTCCTTCAAATGGAGAATCCGATGCCCTCCTGGCACTCTCTTGCTCAAGCAACTTCTTGCTGAGTCTACAAGTTGTTCAACAACCATGTGAATATCCTTCTCCTTGGACTCTTCTCTAATTTCCATAACTCAAAGAGTTCTTCCTGTGCACTCTAGCACTTACTCAATGCCCTCCTGGCAGAGTTCTTGCAGAATCCAAAAGCGATTATGTCTTCCTATGAACTCAAAATAGATTTCCTTCTCAATGCAAGTAGTGCATATGCTCAATACCCTCTTGGCAGAGCTCTACAAAACTCCTCAGAGATTTTGTCTTCAACTATGCCCTCCTCTACACAGCCTTATCTCCAAGGTATTCAACAACCTTGAGATCTTCTCCTAAGTTAATGACTCCAGATGGTGTGCCCTCCTGGCACGTCTTTGTCCAAATTCCGCAGAATTGGAGGTGCTCTCTAAGCACTGGCTATCAGAACCCACAGTGTTCTGTCACACCCTCCTGGTATGAAGCCTCAAAGATCTCCAACCCTGAAATCAAAGAACTCTATAGATAGCAGAACCTATCTGTTCTCGCAAATTCATTCCTAACATACATCTACAACATATAAACAACATGCATAGACATTCATTCAACACATAAGCACACACAGAATCAAACATAAAACTGTCTCTTTGTATTAACATGAAAATGCTTCTTTACAAAGGTGTTCTTGAGCTCAGACTTTTGACAGAGTCTCTGCTCCTTCTCTATCTCTTGGCTACTCTCTTCTCAGCTTACTAACTCAAAAGAGATCAAAAGATCTTTTACATGAGGGGGATCTTCGAGATCTTCCCTCCAATCCACCTACCCTATTCAATTTATAATGAATGCGCTGTCTAGTCCAAATCGGAGCTAGATCTCAACCTTACAAACCATTAAAGGCCTTCTATTCTAATGCCTGCGCAAAGGCACGACTTCATGCCTCAATGGCCTTACAATATTAATTACATTCAAATTAAAATTTGAAATGAGGGCTACGCCTCTCCTCCTTCATAAATTGTGTGCGATGATGTGCCTAGCTTGGATGGTGCATGATGACATGGAGTGATGCTCCTACATCATGAGGATTACTGGACCAAATAAAGTATGTAGGAATGTGGGGAGCCACATTTCCAGCGTGACAACCTTGTGAAGAGTACTAGAGAATTCAGATCAGCTGGACCCACTACCATGGGAGATATGGGCAAGGCCCATTGGATACATGTAGTGGTGAATAACTGCCAGGCAGAGCATCAGTCGATTGTGCTCGAGATGACAGGCACTGCCACTAACCAAAACCTTAGTCTTTTGATAGATCCCAGTGCTACCAAGAGTTCCATTCTGATGCCACGTTAAAAAGAATTAAAGTAGAGACAGTCGGACATGATGAGTTCAGATTTGTAGAGATGGATTCAGGAGCCAAACAGAGGGTTGGAGGAAACTTTACGGGCTTACCCTTAACCCAGGAGAGTTTGTCACAATAGTCAACCTTTACGTCACAATCTTAGGATCTTATGATGTCATGATCGGTATGGACTAGTTGAAATCGCTTGAGGCGATACTCAACTGTAAGATGAAGTGGTTGAGCTTGGTCAATATGAGGGGAAGAGACGCGTGATTGTAGGTTGAAACTAGGGAGTCTCCCTGAGGTTCATCTCTTCCTTGCAGCTATGGAAGAGCATGCGTAGGGGGTGTACGCTTTACGCAATCCTTGCATTAAAAAAAAATGAGAAGCGGAAGGTCTAGAGCAGTGTCTAGTGGTAAGAGAGTTTTCTAACACCTTCTCAAAGGATTTACTTGGGATGCCATCAAAGAGGGAATTGGAGTTTACCATAGACCTAAAACCATGTACTAAACCGATAGAAAGAACGCTTTATCGGATGTCGACCCCAGAGTTACAAGAGTTGAAAATGAAACTGAAGGAGTTGCTGGACCTGGGACTGATACATCCTAGTGTTTCACTATGGGGTGCACCTGTTATGTTCATATGAAAGAAGGATGGGTCGTGGAGGCTCTGCATTGACTACCCTCAATTGAACTAGGCCACAATCAAGAATCAATATCCATTGCCGAGGATTGATGCTCTACTCGATCAATTGAAGGGCATGGTGATGTTCTCAAGGATCAACTTGCAATTAGGATACCACTAGTTATGGATTAAGGAGGATGATGTCCCTAAGACCGCCTTTAAGATGAGGTTTGGACATTATGAGTTTACGGTTTTACCATTTGGGGTTTTTTTGAGTTGATGAACGAGGTGTTCCGCAGGTACTTGGACGATATTTGATCTACTCTCGGACGATGGAGGAGCATGATGAGTACTTGCACTTGGTACTACCGTGTCTGCGAGAGCACAAATTGTATAGGAAGTTGTCCAAATGCTCATTTTATCAATCGAAGATTCACTACCTAGGGCATGTCATCTCTGGCGAAGGCATCTCCATGGATCCAGCCAAGGTCGAGGCTATTATGGAATGGCCTGTGTCAACGAATGTCCTGGAAGTGCATAGCTTCATGGGTTTGGCAGGATACTATCTACGGTTCATCGAGGGATTTTCGAAGATAGAAAATTCGATCATGGAATTGCAGAAGAAAAACTAGAAGTTTGTTTGGACCGAGAAATGCACGGAAGAATTTTGGAGGCCTAAGGATTTGTTGACAACAACATCGATACTAAAGGTCCCTGAAATGGACGCAGAATTCTTGGTATGCACTGATGCATCCAAGGAAGGCTTAGGCAGATTCTTGATGCAATACAGATGTGTGATTGCTTACATCTCGAGGAAACTGAGAAGGCATGCGGAGAACCACGCAACGCATGATTTGGAGTTGTTAGGCATCATGTATGCCTTGAAGGTTTGGAGACACTACCTTGTACGATGAAAATTTGAACTAAAGACTGATCACTGTGGATGACAACACATCTTTACACAAAGAAACCTAAACGCACGACAACGGCGTTGGTCTAAAATTCTTAGCGAGTACGAATTCGAGATTACTTACATAAAAGGAACAATGAACTGAGTCGCAAACACATTGAGTCAGAGATCATGCATCTTTTCGTTGCTGCCCCTGTAGGCTAATCTACGTAAAAAAAATTCTAACTTTACACGTGACGGTGACTGGTACAAAGAGTTTGAGGGTTTTATTGTACAAAAACAATGATGTTACCATGATTTGAAGGATTTTCATTTGATAGCAATGGTTTATTGAGGTTTAAAAAAAATTGGATTTACATACCACCGAACGACGAGTTGAGGATGTTGATCCTGAGTAAGGCTCATAGAGCATTTTGCATGGCTCAACTGGGAGTCACGAAGATGAGGGTGGACGTTAAAACCTTATTCTTCTGGAGGGGAATGAAGGCAAACATAGTCAACTATGTGGCCAGATGTCTAGAATGTCAGCAGGTAAAGGTTGAACATAGACACCCAACAAGATTACTACAACCACACACTATTTCATAATCAAAATGGGAGGTTATTTCGATTTATTTTATTGTTGGATTTCCACTGATGGCAAGGAGACATGACTTGATTTTCATAGTAGTCGACACTTTGACGAAAAGTGCTCATTTTATTCCTGTGCATATGACGTATCAGGCACCTGACATAGATAGAGTTTTTATCAGTGAGATTGTGAGGCTGCACGGCGTGCCTAAGAGGATTATATCTGATTGAGGATTGATGTTTACTGGACAATTTTGGATAGGTTTCCAAGAGGCCTTGGGAACCCAACTTAACTTTAGTACTGTGTTTTACCCAGAGACTGACGAGAAAATTGAACAAATGAACTAGACCTTGGAGGACATGTTGCGCTTGTACAGATGGACCAACATAAGCATTGGGAGGAATTCTTGCCACTGGCAGAATTCGCTTATAACAACAGTTACCAGAGCACCATTAATATAGTACTTTTCGAGTTTCTTTATGGGTGACCATGTTGGGCACCTTTGACTTGGGATCGACTTGCAGATAGGATCCAGGTGGGACCAGAAGTGATCCAAGAATTGGAAGATTAAGTGAGAAATTAAGAAAAAGGTTAAAGGAAGTGCAGGATCGGCATAAGATTTATGATGATGAGCGTCGTGATGACCGTAGTTATGTTGTGGCGATCGAGTCTTTTTGCGGTTGAAACTGCATAAGAGTTCGTTCTAGTTTGGAAAAGAGAGGAATGTGGACTGATGACTAGCCTTGCCTGATTCTTGAGGCATATGCATGATGTATTTCACGTCTCTCTTGAGACTTTATGATTAGTGATCCTTCACATGATTTGACTTGAGCACCTTGCGGGTGTCAGACAAGGGTGCGCTCATGGCTGAGATGATCCGCATCTTGGACCATCACATTCGACAGCTACGACATCGAATAATAGAGAAGGTCAAGGTTCAGTGGGACAGCTATAGTCCACACTCGGCGACCTGGGAAGATGCATATGATATGCACCAACAGTTTCCATTTTTGTTTTATAGATAGGATTATAATACTGTGATACACTTTATTTTGGTACTTATATACTATGAAACTTCGAGACGAATTTTAGACCAAGAGGGAGTGTATGTAACATCATGCTCTGGCGCACTGAGCGAACTTATTCTTTGAGGACACTTGCTTGCAAGTGATCCAACTTATTATGCTATTAAAACTTTTGATTTTTATTATGAGGCGTTATGGGTTGATGACATGTTGTTTTACTGCATTAGCATAGACAGGTGCCATTGACTCGGTTTACTGAGTGTGTAGGATTTTGGACCTCGAGGATGCAGAGGCATCGATGGAACCCCTTGGACTCCAGATCAAGTCAGGGAGTGTACCATTCGGGTTTGATTGTTTTACTATGATTTTAGTGCTTCTGATTAGATGAGGTGATGTGGATGTATTCTGACATGATTTGTTGATGATGCAGGCTGACGATAGCTTGTCAACCAGAATCACATATGGAGTAAAGGGGTCACGTACGACTACCAGAGATGTTGAGGGAGAGGTGTGGACAGCAGCCCTGCCACAGCCTACTAGCACTCCCACCGTGGCTCAAACTGTAGGTTAATGTTTACCTAGTTCGAGAGGACCCATGATGCCATGAGGGAAGATTGCGACAGTCGCTCACGATTATTCTAAGGGGCGCACAATAAGGCAGGGGGATTATTCCTTATAGGCCCTTAGTCTCCCACAAGTTCACCTGGCAGAGTGTTGACTCCAGGGGTTATTGATGTCTACCAAGTCAGTTAAGAGGTGAGTGGCACCCTTGGAGCACGTGGTGTGTCCTGAAGGGCACGTCGCGCAAGAAAAATGGAGAGTGAGGAGTGGGACCCTTGGAATACGTAGTGCGTCCTGAAGGGCACATCGTGCAAGGGAACATATGAGGCGAGTGGCACCCTTGGAGCACCTAGTGCGTCCTGAAGGGCACGTCGCATTGTGATGATAGAGGAATGAACCTATATGGACTTAGGAGGAATAATGTGTTAAGAAAATTTTAGAACAAATTCCCTAATTAAATGTCGTCCTGTACGAAAATTTAAGGTTTAAGTCTAAAACTATGCTGGAGGTAAAATTTTATCTCTCTATAAAAAAAAATAACAATAATAATAATAAAAATAAAAACCACCTAAATAATAATTATGACCTTAGTTAAATCTTGTAACACGAAGGGAATAAGAAATTTAATTTATTCAAAAAAAAAATAATAAATCTGTTGGAATAAAATTTAAAAGAAAAAGGGGAATTAATGGTTTTATTATTTTGATAATTTTAAAATATTAATTAAATGAGAAAAGGGAAAAAGGGTTAATTTCCACACCTGCCTTTTTGAGTTCTAATTAAAAAGGGGAAAGAGGGAAAATCTAAAAAATTAGGAAACTAGGAAAAGAGGTAAACATAAAAAGGGAAAAAGCGGAAAGTCAAACTTAGAAAAAGTATCTACCATTTAAGAGCTTTCTAATTTAAACTGAACAAGCAATTTAATAAAAAGGAAAGTTATTAAAACCTGTAAGAGATTTGGGGACACCTAGGAGTGATTCTAGGAGTAACTCTAGGTGGGTGAGGGAAATAAAGATAATTAATTAATTAAAGAAGTTAATTTACGAGGAAGGAAGGGGATGGGTGACACTTGTATGGGGAGGAATTTTTAGGAATTTAATTATAAAAACTTAACTAAAAGAGAATTTTTGGAAAGTAAGGAACCACAAAACTATATATAATGAAGGGAGGTAATGGAGGTTGGATCATCTTCTGTTTGCGTAACGTTACGCTGCAGAAATATCTACTTGAATGATTTACTTATGGGAGTTGGGAGACCAAGCTTGGAGAGGAGTGGTAGCTCGGCCTTGCGAGTCGAGCTGGGAGCTAATCATAATCTCTGGATAGTGTGTGTGGCCACTTTGTGGCTTGGGGGGCTAAGGGGGAAGAAGATTACCCCTAGCATTGGTTGGGAGGTACTGGTGAAGTCTCTACAGTCAGGGAGCGGGAGTTGCATGGAGCACGCGGTTGTTACTCAAAGCGAGCGAACATGCAACAATACTCTCTTTTCATTTGTTTAGTGTATGCTGTAGGTTTTATGCTTGGATCTGCATGTTGATTAGGTAAGTAGACCTAATTTTTAGATTGATGACTGAAATTTTCTTAGCCTAGCTCGACGATTGTTGACTCCCATGGCCTTCATATTCCATCACGTCTTGACCACCTGGCCGTGTTGTTTGTGACCTTCTTGGTTATTTAGCCTTCGTTCCTATCTCACCAGTCTTCGCCTGAGCAGTCGGCCAGGAGCCTTATCTACATTCGTCACCTTAGCATTAAAAGACATATGGATCTCAACGCCCTGCTTTTTCGTGCGAGGATGGTGAGCGAAGGATGTCCCTGTCAGCCATCTACCTTTGTTGTTTGATTCTTGGCTGATTGATTGGTCCTTGCGCTTTTTGGGGGGGTTGAGAATTTCCACCATTATCATTCATATCCCCTAAATTTTGACTCTGAGTCTCAATATACTCCTGGACAATTTAGCTCGGTGTTTAAGGCACTCCATGGAAATAATACTCTCTATGTTCTATAAACATGAATGTGCTTGATCTCTGCATTGTGTTTGGGCTCTGCATTTTATAACCCTCTGCGTTTTTGGTTTATTTTCTCTGCGCTTTGTCTCAGCGGTTTTATTGAGGAACTTTCATGCTTGGTTGGGTAATTTTGACTGAGATTTACATGTGATTGGCTATGGTGTAACTTATTGACTGCGTTTTCTTTGATATAGTGACTGCCATTGTATGTATAGGAATTGCGATGTTAAATTTTAGGGAGGTGTTTTCTTGGTGTCTATACAATGAATGCCATGATTTATCTAAAAGCTCTCATTTATTAACCTAAACAATTATTATATTTCAAAATGCAAATTCTTTTAACTAGACAACATTGGTACTTTTAAAACTTAGTGCCTCTCTTCTGTTAAAACTCAACCATTATGAGCTATTGTCAGTGATTCTCTATGGGGTTAGATATTGCGTTTTTCCCTTGAATAAGACTGTCTTGCACTTATGAATTTATGTTTTAATTACCTTGTTCCTGGCAAATTCGCCCCTCTCTGGACTGCACATTCATTTACTATTGGGGCAACTTTCCTTTCCCTTGTTGAAGCCTGTGTTATTCTTTAAAAATTACTGCATTTATACCTGTAAACAACCATGAATTGATGCTTAACATCTTGACTGAAATTGCTATTGCATGCCCTCGAATAGCTGTTAAAACGGATGACTTTGTCACTGCCTCAATGACCACGATTTTCCCTTGATTTTGTAACTGAATTCATGTCTGGTGTGTATCTGGAAATTCGCCAAAAAATTAGGAATTCAACTCTCATTTTTAATGGCTGGGCGACTTTCGATTTACCTCTGCAACTTCACACTCCCTCACGAGCTTCCTTGTTCGTTGATGAACCCCTATGCCATCCACTTCCTTACTTTCCTTGGCAGCGAGTAGTGCCTGTAATTTGTATGGCGTATTCACTGGCGCAATCCACGACAGATATTGGGTGACTGTGGTGTAACTTCCCCTTTTACTTTTGCATTTTTAATTTACCCTTGCCAGCGGATTGGGAGGATACATGGACGGCTGGGCTGGATATTATGTTATCACTGTCGATTGCAAGTCGAGCCCTGTAAAATCTTTCTCGCTACCTAAGTTTCATTAATATTCTAATGATTTATGTACACTTAGAAGTTCTCTAACGTTCGGTTCCCAAATTGGATTTGAATTTAGACTCAGTGTATTGTTGTTTTATTGTGTTGATGGTTATGGAGTTATATTAATTATTCATTAACACACCTTGTATGGTTGTTTATATTTTAATTCACATATTAATTAGGTAATGTCAATAATAACCTTATATCAAGTCCTTGTATATTCGAAGTTTAAGGGATATATCATCTTCACACATGTTGATTATTTAGGACTCGTCATTTAGGAAAACTTTTTCATTTAGATATAGAAGCAATGTATGATCGCTTTTTAAAGGATGAGTAGTGCACTTACTTTAATAGGCGCATACCGTGTGGGCAAGCATGTCATTTGTTGAGTTATGTTTAGTTCACCCTTGACAACGTTTAGGTCCTTGGTAACCTTACAATAGTTTAACTTCACGCTCAGACCTCTTACTTAACTTTTGGGCTTCTTGGATGTCATCGAGTCTTTTTGATTGCGCATCACTGAGCGTTGTATTCTTGCATCTTGACGACCCATTGCTTGGGGGCATAGGCGTAGTCTTCCTATCAGTTACGTTGGCCCTTAGCACATCATATTTATCGGGAGACACTTGTCCAGATAGGTTATGCTCCACCAGGGTCATTGATGCGTCTATCGCTTGGGCATGACATGATTTCTAATGAAGGAATCATGGCACACCCTATCGTATAGATGCAAACGAGAACTTGGATAGAGTGGTGCGTTCTGTGTGAGTGTTGTCAAGCGTTTCCAGTTGGTTACGGCACTGGGTGGAACACATTCAAGCATTGGGTTTGCATGCCTAGAGGCCCTATTCCTTGTTGTCTAGGTCATTGCGTCGGGACAGGGATGTTGTCCCTTAGCTTGTAGGCGTGGTCGTGTTGTGTCGGGAAGGTAGTCGTTCCTCCTTGTTGTTCTATGCATGTTTCGCCCCGTTGCCCTTATTCCTGTGTGTGGAGTCTTAATTTTTGTTGCCTATTCTACGGGCATGGTGCTCGCCGTCAGCTGTGTTGTCTAGCTATAGTCATCGTTGTTCTCCTATTTCAAAATTTTTTTTACACTTCTTCCTCGCTGGTAGTCGTAACGATTGAGGCTGTTACAATAGTGGAAGTCCTAAAAATATAGAAAACAATGTATAAAACAAGATGCAGGGTCTCAATATTTAACCAAAGATGAGAAAAGGGAAAATATTTGATCTTGTCATGGTAAAACTAGACTACTGAGATTACTGGGTACCAATGGAAAAACCCTGAGGCTAAGGCATAACCCACTCAAATAAAATAATGAAGAAGAACTATTGCGACCTAAAATAAACCTTACAGTCAATGTATAATAGGAAACACATATGCATTAACAAGAATTTGATGAGAGATATGATTAGAAAAGTAAGATTTATTCCAACTACAAACAATTAACATTTTGAAGGGTAAAACACAAGAAATTTTAATAAGTTAAACAACCCATAAAGTTACAGGAAAATCCTAAATGTTTAAGAGAGTCTTCTTACCAGTTAAATGCATCGTCCTTGAATAAGTTGGAAAGATTCATAGAAGGCCCACGGAAAACTATGAATGCCCGGAGCGTTACCCAAAACAATTCCTAAGAAACAAAAACAAGAATGGGGCATATGAACCTCCACTCTATAAACTCGTAAAAGGGCAAAAATATCAGGAAGCATACAAAGCCTAAGGAAGAAGTGAAGACTATTGGAAAGAGCTAAGTGTGGGACAATTAGGACAGTGAATATATTCGCAAGAAAATCGAATGCATTACCAAACAACACGTATGCAAGTTTTAGGACAACGATTGAATAACCATCCTTGAGATGCAAACCTCAAGATGTAGCACATGCAGGACCGCTACATGATAAATTCTCCACAGAGAACACATGATAATGAGGAGAAGTTGGCGAAGTTTTAATGTGAACAAATACCATAAAATAAGTTTAAACCTTGTAAAGCACCCAAATGAATTCCTCCAAACTAAGTAGTCATGTTGAAGGACATGTGTAACATGAACAGATGGGCTTACAATGATAGGTCATTCCAAATAATTTGTTCATGATTTAATTAAACCCTACTTATTGAAACCCGAGTTTATATATGAAGAATTAGCATAATACAGCATTAAGAAACATATGGTATAAAGTAAATTAAAGAATATAAGTATAAGAACATGGTAATAATAATTGTAAACCTACAGTCATAAGAGAAGGACTATGGCTAACAACCAATTCATCGAACATTTATATAGATCACCACTAAAGTAATAAATCATATATTATCGATTATCAAATATTGGTATTAAGGAGATGAGACTTAGAATAACTCATATAAATATGATATATAAGGGTGGATTATAATAACTATAATACTTTATAAAATACTATGTAAAGGTAATAAAATTTTTACCGTATAGGTATGTAGTCCCTATGAGATTATCTCCATAATCAAAACATTGGAAGGATAATGGAATTTTCTATATCGTAAGGGAAACAAGGAAAATTATAAGATAGCTATAAAAGTAAATATGAAAATAATTATGGGGAAGACCCATTAAAGAATATTATGGTTATTTATATATAAAAAAATATATTTATTTACTAGAATTTAAGGTCCGTGACACTTACTTTGAGAGATACACTACAAAAATGGTCCATATCTTTTCACCAGAGATATAATGATATAGTTTTAGGGAAGATATTCCATAGGTATCCCATCCCCCTTCACATACAAACCTTGGTCTTGATCCATTCCTAGAGAGACACATGTGACCCCATGACACATTGATGAAACACATGGCTCAACCCCATTTTGACACGTGGACCTGCATGTACTCTTGGTGTGGCATACATGCCATCATGGAAGTAATCATCTTATCCATTCAAGTGGTAACACCTGTCCTTTGCACATTGTGGGAGTTCCGTCAACCATGTCAGCATGACGACACCTTCCTCCTGTCCTCATCTAGAAGGATTACAAAAATTTACAATCAAGGTTTCTTTCAGTTGGTTTTGATGGATGATAAGGATTACTCCATTGGAGTCTTGTATTCATGATACCTTCCTCTCAATGGTATAACTGACATCATATACTCCGATGAAATGATCGATCATGATATCTTCGAGTTATTTCCCAATGGATCGACATATTAGATAACAGGTCAAAGTCTTCTCCGTGGAGTTCCATTATGAACTTGAACATAGTTCTCTCCAACTACTATGATCTCCAATCAATTATGGAGATCTTCCCATCCCTAGATTCAACACTTGACGAGTAAGGTTGATTCCCCAAGTGCATGGGGTTTGACATGGGTCCCGCCCTTGGTCCTTCCTTCAATCATCAATAGACACATGTTCCGCATGGACACACTGGTAGTCCTGGTCATCCATATATGTCATGATGACATCATCTCATGTCACCTAGCCTCATTCAAATGAAACCAATATGATCTACGGAGGAGTTTTATCATGGAACTTGTCATGATGGATGGCCTAGATCATCCTTCAAACTACCCTTTTCGAACTACCTACACATCGACATCAAGGTAATCTTGACCATGGGAATCCTACTGTATTAAACACAACAGATCTAATGGTTCAGGATCATCCATAGACACCCTTCTAAAGATAAATGGTCCTCAATGATTTTAGAGTGCATACCCCATGGGCTTCGTACCTAGCTTTGATGAAGGGTAATGATTGTTCCGTTCCACTAGATCAATGACTAAGGTCCCATATTGATTCCATCCTAATAAAGGGCCCATATGATAAGGATTACTCCATTGGAGTCTTGTATTCATGATACCTTCCTCTCAATGGTATAAATGACATCTTATACTCCGATGAAATGTCCGATGCGAAGTATCTTCGGAGTTATTTCCCGATGGTCGACATATTAAGATGCGGAGTCAGAGTCTCCTCCATTGGATTCCTATTATGAACTTGAACATAGTTCTCTCCAACTACTATGACATCCAATCAATTATGGAGATCTTCCCATCCCTAGATTCAACACTTGACGAGTAAGGTTGATTCCCCAAGTGCATGGGGTCTGACAGGGAGCCTCCCTTGGTCCTTCCTTCAATCATCGATAGACATATGTTCCATGGACCTGCTGGTGATCTGGTCATCATTATGTCATGATGACATCATCTCATGTCACCTAGCCTCATTCAAATGAAACCAATATGATCTACACGGAGGAGTTTATCCTTGGAACTTGTCCACGATGGATAGCCTAGATCATCCTTCAAAACTACCCTTTTGAACTACCTACACCGACATCAAGGTAAATCTTGACATGGGAATCCTCTTGTATTAAACTATGAATCTAATGGTTGGGGATCATCCATAGACACCCTTCTAAAGATAAATGGTCCTCAATGATTTTAGAGTGCATACCCCATGGGCTTCGTACCTAGCTTTGATGAAGGGTAATGATTGTCCCATTCCACTAGATCAACGACTAAGGTCTCATATTGACTCCATCCTAATAAAGGGCCCATATTTAATCGTCGAGCCAAAACTACGACCACAATCCTTTGAAGTGAACTAGTGCTCCTCCACTACCTTAGCAGTCCGAGTCTCGACTTAGTCATTTTCATAAGGTTTTTCCTCACATGTGATCCTTTAGGGTTTCTGGGTTTTTGAGAGTTTATTTTCCTGGGTTCCAAGGAATTTCATTATCCTCACCCAAGGTAACTCAGTTTTGTCATATCTATGGAATTCTCACACTATCAAAACTTCCATACCACAATGCACTTGTGCATACACTAATATATATATATATATATATGCAAACAAATACAATTGTGCATACTCACTCCCATGTTGCAAATCATAGAAACATCTTATAAATTCATGGTTGCAATTATTCCTATAGATATATATATTATCTATAAATAAGACACATGATTCACATACTTATATATATATATATATATATATATATATATATATATATATTCATTTTATGCACATACAAGGCATCTCTTGACATTTTATGCACATACAAGGCATCTCTTGAAGTAAGAAATCAAACTTCAAATTCATAATACATATTCATCAAATCCATTCATGTGCTCTAGTTAATACATATAATCGATACAAGGCACTTATCTAAAATTTTAGAGATATTGTGATGGCTACTTTAGGGAAAACCACTCTCCACCCAATCGTAGGAAAGGTTTCACTAACCTCTACTACAACCAACCACCCCTGAGATAGGGTATGATATCATGAGAGGATATATCCAAGAATGAATTAATTCCATCTATCTAGATTGACTCGAGCTAGAGAAGGAGAAAGTTCAGGTATCAAAGGGAGAAATTCACTAGTCCCATACCTTTGTGCTCTATGGTTGTGAGCTCTACAATCGTGTCTTTACTTTGAGGTATCGATCGGTCACATTAAGTCAATTAGGAAGCTAGATCAAGATTTGATGCCTTGAGGGTGCGTATTAATTATTTTTACTGTGCTACTTCACTATCTATAACTCTCCTTAGACTTAACTCATAATCTAACTAGTGGATCTTATACTTAACTAGAAATCTATAAGGAAAAATAGGCAAAGTTACGTTAAGTTACTCGACCCAAAAAGGGCGAGGAATGAAGTTTCTCATCCATCCTATGGGTGAGGGGGTGTGAAAATATCTTACTGGATAGGGATATATTAATTGGACGAGACAGGCTCCTTATACAATCTTTATTTTCCAGAAGTCTCTGCAACTTCTCTTCTCTATGTCTCCAACTGATCTTTTCATATACCTAGCCATGTGTGTTCGCCTTTTCTTTCCTCATGCCCTATTTTCTTTCCTTCTTCTGCAGGACTTCATGGATTGTGATAGAAGTTTCCTGAAGGTATGTTTCTCATCCTTAACTCCCAAATAAACTATTTCAACTACTATCTTGTCTGATAATCAGTTTTCATGGCTGGGGACAGTTCAGATTTGCATCATTTTTAATTAGACATGTTATTGTCTGGAATATTCATTTAAATCGGTAAGTACCTCCCTCTTTCCCATTCCTTTCATGAAATCATAACCTGTGAAGGCCATTCCTTCAGAAGTAACTAAACATATCCCTATTATATTAAAATCAATTATATACCATACAAAATACATGAAGGTTCATCGTCTTTCCTTGATCACATACATATATGTCTATAGTTTTGTCACAATAATAATTATATTTATATACCGGGGGAAACATGGGTGTTACAATCCCCTCCCCCTTAAAGGAAAATCACCATCAGTGTTCTATCTAACAAAAAAAATCTATATACAACAGTGAACAAAAAAGGGCATGCATGTTTCATGGAATCCTCCATTTTCCATTTTTCTTCATCGGGACCAAAATGTTTCCACTACACCTTGACCTATTCAATGCTTATGTTCCTAAGAGGGATCTCTCTCATGTCTAGGATACACTGTATTTGTGGCTGGAACTCTCCCTCTATCTCTAACTAGATCATAGACCAATCAATTATGTGGGAAACATTATGTATTATTTATTCAATAAGGAAACATGGAAAACATTATGTTCTTTTAGTGTGGGAGGAAAGGCCAATTTATAAGCTACAAGTCCCACTCTATCCAAAATTTAAAAAGTTCCATAAAATATTGGTTCCAAATTGACACATGCCCCCATTATTAAGGAAATTATTCTAGGTTTAATTCAAAGATACACATGATATCCTACTCTAAATTCTTTATGACATCTTTTGTTGTCCGCATAGCTCTTCTGCTTGTCCTGGGCCAATTTCATATTTTTATTTATTTGGGTTATTTTTTGTTCTAGGTCCATTAACATATTGGGTCCAACAATAATTGTTTCCACTAGATTATCCCAGGTGATTGGGATATTGCATTTTCTTCCTTAGAGGGCCTCAAAAGGGCTCATTTTCAAGGATTCAGGGTAACCATTGTTGTAGGAAAATTCTACCAGTGGTAGATACTATTCCCATTTCTTGGGTTGATGCATCACATGTATCCTTAAAATTTACTCCAACACTTTGTTTACCCTCTCTGTTTTCCCATCATTTTGAGGGTGGTAGGTTGTATTGAAGAGTAATTTTGTTCCACAAACAATGAATAAATATTTCCAAAATTTTGAGGTGAATTTTACATCTCTATCAGATATAATTTCCTTAGGCATCCCATATAGTTTCAATATTTCTTTGATGAATATACTGGTGATATATATTTCCTTGCAAGTGGCCTTTAGTGAAATGAAGTGGGCGTCCTTTCTCAATCTATCCAAAACTACCATGATGGCATCAGTTGGTTTGGTTGTTTTAGGTAGTCCTGTGATAAATTCCATGAAAATGGTTTCCAATTTCCATTCTGGGATAGGCAAGGGATGCAAAACTCTTGTTGGGTGTTGTTATTCCACCTTAACCTGTTGGAACTCTAAAAATTTATCCAAATAATCAGCTATATCCTTGTTCACCCTTCGCCAATAAAACAATTTCCTAAGGGTTGTAATCATTTTAGGATAACCAGGGTGACCAACCTATGGTATTTTTTGTAGTTACTCCAAAATTAACCTCTTAAAATCGTCAAAAATTTGGATACACAACCTTCCTGTGCATATTAGTATTCCATCACTCATCATTTGATAACTATCATACTTCAACCATGTTGGATTTTTTTCTAAATGTGTGTTTACTTTTTTGAAAAACTCATCTACTTCATGTGCACTCTTAACCCTTTCCATGAGGTCTGTTTCACAGGTACTTACAACTACTAAGTGAATTACTTTCATACTCCTACTAAAGGCATACACCACTATCTTGTCTTTCCCTTTTACGTGTTTTATCTCAAAATCAAACTCACTGATGAGAGCCATCTAGCTAGATTGCCTAGAATTTAGTTTGGGTTGGTCAAATAAATACGTCATCCCACTATTGTATGTCATGCTTCCAAACTTTATGCCCAAAAGGTGATTCGTATGCCTTTTTAAAGCATGTACTATGGTAGATAACTCCATGTCATAGGTCACATAATTTATTTCATGTGTATTCAAATTTTTTGAATTCATAATAGATTACATGTCCCTATTGCATGAGGACCCCACCCAGGCCTTCCTTGCAGGAATATGTACACACACTAAAGTATTTATTTGGGTTTTCAGTTTTTAGTAGTGCAACATGGTTCAAGAGTTGTTTCAATTGCTGGTAACCGTACTCACATTCTATTGTCCAAATAAAATTAACTCCCTTTCTATGTAGAGAGGTTATTGGGTGACCAATCTTGGAAAAACCCTTGATGAATCTCCTATAGTACCTTGTTAGGACCATGAAGGACCTAATATCGGTTACATCCCTAGGTGTAGGACAATCCATAACCTCTTTAATATTATTAGGGTCAACTGCCACTCCTTTCTCAGAGACAACATGGCCTAAGTAGTGGAATTTATTTTGGAAGAAGTCACACTTACTAAGATTTTCATAAATATTGTGTTCTCTTAGTACTTGTAATAATAACTTGATCTGTTCTACACGATCTTCCATGTTCTTTGAATATATTAGGATATCATGAATAAAATATAACACAAATTTTTCCAAGAACTTTCTAAGTGCATTATTCATCAAACACATAAAGGTGGTTGGTGTGTTGGTGAGACCAAATGGAACCACCACAAATTCATAGTCCCCATACCTTTTCCTAAAGAAAGTTTTATGGATGTCCTCATCCTTAATTTGAACTTAATGGTATCCGGACCTCAAATCAATCTTGGAGAAGATGGTAGCACACCGCAACTGGTCAAATAAGTCATCAATTATAGGAAAGGGGTACTTATTATTAATTTCCATTTTGTTGAGTTGTTTATAGTTTATGCACAAACTGAGTGTGCCATCCTTCTTCTTTATAAACAAGGTTGGTGATACCCAAGGGGACACAGTAGGTCTAGTGTAACCCTTGTCTAACATTGTTTTTAGCTGTAATTTGAGCTCAACTATCTCTCAAGTAATCATCCTATAGGGTGCTCTAGACATTGGTATTGATCCATGTACAAGCTCTATTGAGAAATCAATATCTCTCCTTGGAGATAAACCTGGTACCTCTTCGGGAAAGACATATCTATATTCATTTAGTATAGAGTTGTATTCTAGGATTTCTTTTTAGTCCTCAATGGAGTTCAATACTTGCATTGCATTGAAAGATAATCTCTCATGCAATACTTATTCATTTGGAGGGTTGATAACTTTTTCTCTAAGACATGCTTTTGAAATCCCTCTGGAGTTCTTTTCCTCCCTCTATCATCTTCACTTTCTAAGGTTTTAAAATAACAGTCCAACTTGGCTTTATGGGAAGCCAACCAATCCATGGAAATCAACATGTCATATGATCTTAGAGAAAGGATGTTTAAGGTGTCTTGGGTAGGAAACCCATTCATAATTACTTGGCATGTTCTTATGACCTTTGTTATATTTCTTTTTGTTCTAGTGGCTAGTTGTACCATCCATGGTTTAACATGTTTTTCTTGTTGTAATTTACAATTCTCAATAGTTTGAGGAGAAATATAACTCAGATCAAAACCAGGGTCAATAAAAATATAAATAAGATGGTCTATGACCATAGCTTGCATTTCCACCACTAAGGCTTGGTGGTGTACTTGCCTATTGTCCAAAGTTGCATGAATTTTTGGCATACACCTAGCCACTTCATCAACTGTGGTAGCATCTTGGATGTTGTAGATTCCCTTACTTCTTGGTTTCTTATGAGGGCAGTCCCTCACTATATTCTCTTCTCCAAAACCCCAACATTTCAATGGTACCTTATTTATACTTTCATTCCTTACTGAGGTTGATCCAAAAGTTTTATTTCCACTTTGAGATGGAAATTTATGTTGATTCACACTTTTTGTGGGGAATTTCATCGTGGAACCCTTCCCATAATTATTAAAACTTGAAGGTTTAACCCCTTTCTTCTTGAATACCATATTACTTTTCTTCTTCCATTCCTTGGGCTATTATTCTTTTGGGTTTAGTTGCTCATAACAATACCTAGCCTTCTGAATCGAATATTATAAAGTATTAGGTTCATCAAATTTAATTATGTTCCAGAAATATTGAGGAAACCCACTAAGGAGTCATTCCATATTCACCTTTTCATACTTTATGTAGGGTACATACCTCACCATTTCCATAAACTTGTTGATATATTCATATTTAGTGAGTTGTCATATTTTGAGTTCATAGGACTCCTTCGTATTTTCATCATAGTACCTCTAAGATAAGTACTTCTTCTTGAATTATTTCTCAAATTTATTCCAAGAAAACTCCTTTTTCGGGATTCCTTTTACATTTATAAGGTCATCCCACTAGATAGAGGCCCTTCTATTCAAATTAAATATACATTTTCAAGATTTCAAGTTCTCATAGTAGTTATCAACTATGAAATACTTCTTCATGCACATTATCCAATATTCTTCCTATTCCCCATTTTTTATTTCTCCATCAAAAGTAAGTGGATAGGATTTCTTAAATTCTTCAATGTAACCTCCCTTGTAGTGATTCATCTTCTTCCCTCTCTTCTGTGAATAGGAACTGGTCTCACTGTTGGATAGTTCCTTGGATATTTCTACTCCTTCAATAGAGGAATCCTCAGATGATTCTTCGGTTTTGGCATGCTTCTTGGCTCCATGACGAGCCTTCTGGGGAGTTATTATTATTTCAATTCTTCTTTTAGGTCTGTGCCTATGTATCCTAGGAAAAATATGGGTTTTATCAGGCTAGTGTTTTTCCATGTTACTGGCTACTGGCCCATGTTGTAACTACCTTTGTATGTATTACATGATTTGTAGCAAGAACACATATACTTCAGTTTGTTTTTCTTTCTCCTTTATTAGCTTCTCATTGTCATACTTAAAGCTTTGCAACTCTTCCCTGAAACTTCTCATAGCCTTAGCCAGGTTTGGAGGGGTTTCTACCACTCTCCTTTCATCACATTATTCTTATTTGTTATGATAAATATCTCCCCATTCATGGTGGGTAACCATCCTTTTACTTATATCTTGTATGGGAATTCATTATCTGGTTAAGTGATGATGATAAAAAAAAATTGTTAGTTGATGATTTACTAGCTTATCAACAATAAATGCAATATTTATAAAAAGGAAAATTTATTCATCAATCATCACTCAACAACATACAATTCATATGTAATCATGCAAACAAAATAAAGTTTAATCCCTCCCTTTAGTAATAAGATTTCAAAGAAATCCTCACAAATAATAATGCATGGTTAATATCAGTCTTGAGATTTCAAGGTTAATTGTTTGCATAGTAAAATTCGTTGATCTTCCACGTACTGGGGAAAATCGAGACTTAGGAACCATTATATCATATGGCCTATCAATATCCATCATTGGTCGTGGTCTTTGTGGTCAAATTATAGGTTTTTAAGTTAAAATCAAGATCATTGATAACATTTGGATCAATGATACTCATCGATATATTTAGTGACATTAGCTAGAGGTTACACTAATGGATTAATGGTTATGATTAAAATCACACACACAAGTCATGTGTGAGTTAACACATGGTTACTCTACACTGCTTGTTCCAAAATTTCCACTAAGGGACATGTGGTGGTCTATAAATTCATGGTGGTTCTCTTGAGATGGTTTCATTATTACCTATGGATTTCTCACTTTTCTACGATAAAATAATGTTGGAATATTGAGAGGGGGCGATGAATCAATATGAGCACTTTTTACCACTTTCAACTACAATATATAAAACTTCAAATTTATCAACAATATTCAATAGTTTATCGCTTATGCATTTAGTATATTGTTGCATCATAAACAATATCATTCATCAATGCATATTAAAAAACCATAGATACACAATACACCTGAATTTATGTGGAAAACAAAATGGGAGAAAACCATAGAATGGTTTCTTATATATATCAATAATACATTCATAGGAAGAACCAACTTCACAATTATATAGCGCCAACTGGAAGGAGGCACCAACCCCCTAATTTATAGGCTCCAACCTAAAGGAAGATACAAATCCATCAATTCTATGGCACCAACTAGAAGGAGGCTACGACCCCCTGATTTAAAATCACCAACATGAAGGAAGCTATGTATCCCTGAATTATTTGGCACCAACTAGAAAGAGGCTATGACCCCTTGATTTACAGGCTCCAACCTGAAGGAAGCTCCAACTCCATGAAATCTTTGGCGCCAACCGGAAGTAGGCTATGAAACTATGATGTACATTATCCAACCTGAAGGAAAATTGAACTCCCTTTGTTCTTTGGAACCAACTGGAAGGAAGCTACAACCCCCTTTCCTTTCCCCATCCAACTTTCCTAAAATATAAGTGTAGACTCAACCTGTCACTTTTGTTAGCGCCACCATTTTTTCTTCAATTAGAGTCAATATTAATCGAGTCATGTCTTGTATTTCAAGGCACGTGAGGTTAGGTACTTAACAACAAAAGGGTCGAAGTCATCAAATGGTCGATTGGCCCTTGGAGTCGAGAAGGGATGTCACAGTCAAAACATGTGCAAAAGTGCAAGTCTGTTCCTAGAGAGTCGGTTCGTATAAAAAAGCGAGTCTCTACATGCCCCGGGTCGATGAAATTTTTTAATAAAAGTTGAGTTGGTAAGTGAAGTAACCATTATCAGCTCATTATGAAGGTCGAGAAGATGAAAAATCATGACGTTCATATCATGTATTCCCTGCAACCTTTATCAATTGTACTTTACATGTGCGGATGTGCTATGGAAAATATACAGTTCATTTTGAAACATCCAGTTGCCATGAATTCAGTGTTCCCTAGAATGATTCCTCCTCCCACCTACTCTGTTATAAATTTTGGATGCTCTGCACGCATTCTATTCACGAATCAGGTTTATGCATGGTTTGTAATATTTTCTCGCAAGATTAGACTGATCATGTTTTCCACCTTGGGCCTTGCCATATCCACTGTGTGCAAGAAAAATATGGGTTGCACCATGGAAACCTCCCAAAACATAAGAAAGGGTGCACGCAGTGGAAGAAGTGTGAGGCCCAAGCCCTAAAGAGATTGAGATTCATTCTTACTCATAGAAAGCATCCCCAAGGATCCAAACGGAGTTTTCCCTCTGCCCATGGAAATGATGATATCACACAACGTGGAGTCTGGAGGGGGAGAATATGTGTAGGATGGAAAGATGCTAGAATCCCTATATCTCCAACAATAGATACTCCGAAGAAGGGGTAGGCCAAGGAAGAACAAGGAAGCTGGGGAAACCCGAGTCCCAAACGAGTCGTGTGCAAGATCGACTGTCGAAGAATTACTTATGCACATTATTCGACTGGAACTTGTCGAATGTACAAGCAAAGAGAGAGGGAGAAGAATGATGAGGATAGATGTCAGGGTCACTAATGTTCAAGAGACATCTCAACAACTGAAACAGGCACAACTCGTCATCACTGAACTTTACCAGAAAAACAGGGAACTGAGACAACAACTAGCAGAAAAGACCCTTGAAGTGTCATCATCACAAATCCATGAAGGAAATGTTACGTGGCTTAAGAGATAACTTAGAGAGGCACAGGATACAATTGTATAGCTATGTGAAACACAAAAGATGTCAAAATAAAGGAATGTGAAGAATTTCAGAGAATGTGAAGTGACCGAGGAAAAAGACCATGCAGCTCTTGCCAGCGCGCATAAGAAACATGATTAAATGAGTCCATTCTCGTATCCTCAAACAGAGAGAATTTATTGAAAATTTTGAAGGAGGCATCGTCCTTAGACATTTTTTCATTTTCGTAATAGCCATGACAGTCAAAAACCACTCACCACGTACACTCCCCAACAAATGAGAGTGTGATAGAAATCAAAGTCATTAGAATAGATAGCGGGACCTTGACAAAATATTTGATCGTTCATAATTTTTTCTGAAGGAAGGCATTGACACATCATTCTTCCCATGACAAGACCTCAACGGTAAATGAATCCCCATGGTAGAATACAAGCAGTCGTGATGTGAACAGATGTAATTGTTTTCTATTTTTGGAAAGGCATCATGCAAAGAGTCATTCGGCGTAGAGTAGTCAATTTCCTAAATTTTAGAGATAATAGCTAGAGAGCAGGGTATCCCAAGAGGCACTCTCACCTATATATTTTAGATTTTCAATGTAAGTTGGGTTGGTTGGAAAAGTAGTGTAGACATTGACTGTTGAATGTAGTTTGAGATCGATCATAATTTAATGAAAAAGTCCTGAAGCTTGATGAAAAGATTCTAATTGTAGCAGTTGGATGTATTTTTTCCTTTCTTTGCATACATACTCCCTGTATTATTTATTCATATCTATTTCTGTATAAA
The DNA here is from genome assembly GCA_010110895.2 of Picea sitchensis. Classification (NCBI taxonomy): domain Eukaryota; kingdom Viridiplantae; phylum Streptophyta; class Pinopsida; order Pinales; family Pinaceae; genus Picea; species Picea sitchensis. The sequence goes on from SNQJ01S0031639.1 coordinate 111,107, forward strand.
TAGGAATGTATTTTCGAACCTGGGATTCACTGCGCAGTGCCCTCAAACTCACACCATTTAGACAAACCATTTTCCTCTAAGTTAACTCTAAATTCATCCTTAGTGGTGCTCCGAGTTGCTTTCTGTGTTTTCTCCCGGCCTCACACAATGATTTTGCATTGAAGATTGTTTCTCTCTTAGCCTTTATCTTCTAAAGTTTAGTCACTAAGTCATTTGTTTCTATCATTTGCTTGAACCAACTCCATAGCCCAAGGTGTTACTCTCTTGCGGAAATATAACCAGAAATTATTAGTTCAAAGGTGTTAAATCTAGCCGATAGCTTAAAGTCATATCCTGTACTGAGACAAAGTCTCCTGAGAGAGCCCTCTCCAGGTCTAAAAGGCTAGTTTTTGATCTCAAAGTTGTTTTGTAGGTTTCCTCTGTCATTCGTTTCTCAGCCAAACGAAGTTTACAGAGAGATAAAATTCCGGCGTCATTGCCAGTGATGAAATTGAATAAATTTTCCCTAGGAGAATGACTAAATTTACAGTTTTGGCCCCTGAGGGTAACAGAGGGACAAAAATATATGTTGGCTTAAACCTTTACCCTGGAAACTCCAATCAAAAATACCATTAGCACCAAGTAACGCGGTTCAGTAACCGTGGCTTCGAGGATGATATATACCAGAGAAAATCCTGACCCAAACCCTATAGAGCCTGTGTATGACCCCGAGAAAATTCTGCGTAGGACTAAAGAGCAAGTGCCAGACCCATTCTATTACCTGGAGAGAAGTTTTTCCTTACCCAAATATAACGCACAGATAATTTACGACCTTGAGTTCGACTCATTATTTGAATAAACCCTGTTCAGGTCTAAGTTAGAAACCAACTTGGAAGAGAATTTTTTCGACCAAAAGAGATTCCAAGCCCTAGTATCTAATAATATCCCCCAAACCCCCAACCCTATTAGAGCCATGGCCTCCAGATTCTCCCCCCTCGTTCTGCCATCCCAACTGCATGATTTGTCCCAAAATTACAATCAGAGAATTAATCTCTACGATGTTGAAGGGAACGTTTCAACCCAAAAGCATCTAGATTGGTTCAAACATTTTGTCGACTTAGAAGAGGTAGACTATGCAGATGTGAAAATGAGGTTGTTCACACAATTTTTTATGGGGGAGGTGAGGAAGTGGTTCAAATCCATCCGAGCGTCAAGTATTCGAGACTTCACCGCATTGGAAATGTCCTTCCTTACTAGATGGGGAGACAATAAAAACCCCTTGCAGTTGTTGATGTAGTATAATAATATGAAGAGGGAACCAGAGGAAACGAGGAAATAATTCTCAGCCTATTTCATGAGGTTTTATAACTCAATCCCTGTAAAAGTCCATCCACCCCCTGGGGCTGTGCAACTGCTATATGCAGACTATTTTGATAGCGATTTCTCCTTGTTGTTGAGAGAAAGAAGATCAAAAAATCTATACAAAATGATGAGAGACACAATAAAAGTCAAGGTAAACATGATGGCGTCAGGGAATATCAAACAAATATTCAACAAGGGTGATAGGAAACCCCAAGGGAATGCCCATCCATCGACTTCGAGGTCTGCTGAAAAAAAAATTGACTTAATGATGAGGACCATGGAGAAACTAATGAAAAAAATGTCTGTGGGAAATAGAACCGCTACCCAAGAATAAAATGACCCTTAGCCCAGGAATCAGAACCTCATAAGGGGTCAATTTCCTCAGATCAGACAGAGGGAGCAGAGAGACTAGGGAGACTATCAAACAAGGCCTATGTTCCATAAAAATTATGTGGATGAGTATTTTGAGCATATGTTCGAATACCAAATGCATTGTTGTGAGCACAAGAACCCGCACATGGTTTTAACAAAGGGCGAACATGATCGGTACATGAGAAAAAACGTTAATTTTATGCTGGAGACAGATGATGCATTGTTTTGGAAAATGAATTATGTGTTGTCCTGGGAAACAAAAGAGTTCAGGAAAGGTTATCAAAATGCTATCATGTAGTTTCAGAAGAAATATAACCTCAGGAACAAGGAGGCGCATATTGAACCTCAAAAGATAAATCCCACAAGGAAATCTTCGACGAACACCCCTTCCACAAGCCGACTGGGGCCAGACAACCCGACCAAGGATGAAACTGAAAAAGCAAAGTCAAAGGAGGAGGCCCTGAGGAAAATGACAGAAACAAGCGGGGAAGCAGGTGGAAAAGAGGTAGAGAAGGTCTATACTCCCTTTAACTTTGAGCATGAAATGGCCAAGATCAAAATCTCTATCCCTTTTAATGAACTTATCTGAAAGGGTGAATATCGGGAGAAAATTATTAAAATGCTAAAAATGGGAGGGACCCCCGATACTTTGAATGTCCAAGATGATCACCGTGCTATTATGTTTGGTTCACACATTGAAGAGACAAGTAATATTGAGGACGTCCCTCCATTTTATGTCATTCTAAAGGTTCATGACATGACCCTACATAACGCCATGCTGGATTTGGGCACATTGCACAACCTCATCCTAAAGGTGATCATGGAGAAATTAGGTTTGGACATCACTAGGCCCTATAAGGACCTTTTCTCTTTTGATTTGAGGAAATCCAAGTGCTTGGGTCTCATCAAGGACTTGGTCATGTCATTGGACCAAATTCCTTCGAAGAACATGGTTATGGACGTGGTCATGGCGTACATACCCCTTAAGCTTCGCATGTTTTTTTCCAGGTCATGGGCTAAAAAGTTAAAAGGGACCCTTCAAATGGACATGTCAAATGCCACCATCCTATCATTGGCCCAGATAAACGGTTGTACAGAGAAGTGTTGTTGAAATACATGGTAAACAACAAGACGTAGCCAAATAACCATCCTATATACTTCATCGACATTGAGGTTGGTTCCTCTATATTCTACAATGACCTGAGCTTTGAAGAGGAAGAGCCAACAACCATCATGACAGTAGATAATGAAGCCACACAACAAACAACAAAGTGCGTCGACACAAAGAACCAACAGAAACGAGATATGGAACATGATTTTCGACGATGCTGTCAGTAAGTAACTAGAAGGTGTCGGCGTATGGATAAGGCCCCCCAAGGTGGGCACAAATTTGTGCTCATAAAAGCCCATGTTTGAATGTACAAACAACATGTTCGAGTATGAGGAACTAATTTTGGGCTTGAAGGTGTTGAAGTAATTAGGCGCAAAGAGGATAACAGTGCAAGGAGACTCCGAGATGGTTATAAACGACGTGAAATTCATGTATCCATCCAAACACCCCAGCTTGAGAGCGCAAAGAAACCTGGCACTGGACCTCCTCGAAGAATTCTCTAAGTATGAGCTATTGACAATCCCAAGGGGACAAAATCAAATATCCTATGCATTGGCCACCTCAGCCTCGATTTTTAAAATTCCTATATTTCCAAACTGAAAATACGAGATAGAAGTCAAACATAGGCTGATAGTGCCTGATAATATCAAACATTGGCAGATGTTTGAGGATGACAAATAGGTGGAGAGATTTCTTCGAATGAGAAATGAGTTTGCTAATATAAACATTGATGACGAGTGTTGTTGTGATGAAGACGAGAGCACAGATGCACACAGTAATGCAAAACCTTTCCAAAACCAAATAGTGGGAAGGGACATAGTACAACTGAAGAACAACATCATCCCAAAGGGGATAGTTCCTTTGGAAAATCTGTTTGATGAAAACGACATGGCTAGAAATCCCAATATCACTGCAAATGATGAGGATGTATTGTTTGACATCCGAACTGAGGAGAACCCAAAAATAATCAAATTGTCAAAAACACTCAGTCGAGAGGTCAAACAAGACTACATTAAGCTCATGAAGGATTTCCCAGATGTTTTCTCTTAGAGTTATGACGACTTGAAGTTTTACAACACCAAAGTGATCCAACACATCATTCCTCTCAAAGAATACTAGAGTCCTTTCAAACAGAAGCTGAGATGGATAAATCCCCTACTACTTCCGCTAATCGAAAAGGAGGTAAAGAAACTCTTCGAAGATAAAATTATCATTTCTTTAAGGTTTTCGAAATGGGTGTCTGACTTGGTGCCTGTAAGAAAAAGGAGAGGAGAAATAATATTGTGTGTGGATTTTATAAAATTGAACAAAGTGTCCCTCAAGGACCACTACCCCCTCCCTAAAATGGACTATGTTTTGCAAAGGGTGGTGGTGTCCCAGAAGATGTCCATGATGGACAAATTTTCGGGTTACAATCATATCTTGGTACACCTGAACGACAGGGAAAATAATTATTTTACGACACCATGGGGGACATTCATGTATGCCAATATGCCTTTTGGCCTAATGAAGGTCGAAGCTACCTTCCAGAGGGAAATGGACATCGCATTTTCTGATGAAAAGGAAAATCTTATTGTGATCTATCTGGATTACATCACAGTATACTCTGACTCCGACGAACAACACCTTGGGAATCTGAAAAAGGTTTTCCATAAGTGCAGGAAGTCCGACATATAGCTAAATCTGAAGAAATCACATTTTGTGATGGAAGAAGGGAAGTTGTTGGGGCACATTATATCGAAAGAGGGAATTAAGATAGACCTCAATAGGGTTGAAGGAATCCTAAAAATTGGCACTTCGCGTAGTAAGAAGCAAGTGCAATCCTTCCTAGGAAAAGTAAACTTCTTGAGAAGATCCATCCTGAACCTGGCAGGGATTATAAAACATATCACCTGCATGCTCAGAAACGGGAACAAGATCAAGTGGAACCCGGAATCCAGGAAGTCATTTGAAGAAATCAAGGTGGAATTGACTAGATCTCTTGTGCTAGTGAGTTCAGACTTCACAAAATATTTCATCTTGTTTTCATTTGCCTCAGAGAATACGATTGTCAGCGTGTTGTTACAGAAACATGAGTAGAACTTCGAGAATCCCATAGCCTATTTCAGTCGAACACTGAGGGATGCTCCATTAAGGTATGACATTATGGAGAAACTATAATACACCTTAGTGAAGGCCCTAAAGGAGTTCAGAACATACATATTACACTCCCACATTATCTCTTACATGCCCAACAATTCAGTCGAAGATATCTTGACTCATCCTGACCCAGAGGGAAGGATAGGTAAGTGGATAGTGGCCATGTTGGAATATGACCTTGAAATCAAGACCAAGAAGCTGATCAAGGGTTAGGTCCTTGCAAAGTTGATGGTGCAGTCAGACTGCGATGATTTGGGGATCAAATTCATCGTCAATTTGTGAGAAAACCCTTAAGAAGAAATAACTGCGCAGGTCTCTCAAGAGTTCATTGATTCACCGTGGTATACATACATCATCTATGTGCTAAGAAATATTCAATCCCCTCTGGGTTTAATCAAGACCAAGGAAATATTTTTAAATCTCAAAGTGGTTAAGTTCTGCTTCCTGGATAGTTCACCATACTGGAAAGATCCCAGAGGGATAATGCTAAATTGTTTGCTGGAAAACGACGTGAAATGAGCTATTAAATATTTTCACAAAGGCGACTGCGAAGGACACCACTACTGGAAAACTACCACACACAAAATCCTAGGATCAGGTTACTATTGGCCTACCATCTTCTCTTACGTATACAAAGAATTTTTCATCTTCCATGAGTGTCATATTTTTTATGGAAGAAGAAAATTGCAGCCCCTGCCACTAAATTCGATCTCAGTTGATGCCCCTTTCATGGAGTGGGGCTTATATTTCATAGGGGAAATAAATCTTCCATCCTCTGTGAAAAATAGATGGATACTCACTGCCACATATTACTTCACAAAATGGATAGAAGCAATCCCCATGAAGCAGACTATTGATGTAGTCATCATCCAATTTTTGGAGAAAAACATCCTGTCGAGATTTGGATGCCCTGTCAAGCTCATAATAGATAATGCGACCGCATTCAAGTCCAAGAATATGGAGAATTTATGTCAGGATTACAATATAAATCTGGGGAATTCTATAACATACTACCCACAAGGGAATGGGTTAGCAAAATCATTGAATAAAACCCTGATGAGGATCATCAAGAGACTCCAAGAAGACAACAAGAAGGTGTGAAATAAAAAGATTATCTATGCATTGTGGGTAGAAAAGGTTACCACCAAGAAGTGCATCTTGAGATCACCTTTCCAGATTGTATATGAGGCATATGTGATTTTCCCCACCTCGTTGGGGTTTCCCATCAAAAATTTACTACAAGAGTAGGAGGCCGAGCCAGATGACACGCAGAGGAGAATAAATCAGCTAATTCATACACAACAGATGAGAGAATAGGTGTACAATCGATCACAACTCCACCAGGAAAGGATGAAGAAAACCTTTGACAAGCACTCTAACCAGGAGGAGTTTCAGTTGGGGGATCTGGTGTTGAAATGGGACGCGAGAAATGAAGATAAAGGAAAGCATGAAAAGTTCGACAATCTTTGGATGGGTCCTTTCAAAATCGGAGCATATCGTGGAAATAACACCTATTTTCTAGAAGAACTAAATGGAGATTCCGTTGGTTGGGGACTTGTAAATGACAGGTTCCTCAAACACTATTTAGTGAAATAAAGTTTGTTTAAGTCAGATACCATTGTAAATAGTCGATTTGTTTTGTGTCAAGTCAGTTGGTCAATAGAAAATTGAAGCCTGAAGTGAAGGCCCTGAGTTTATGTTGAAGCCTTTTTAGGAACTACATTGATAGTTTTAGGTTGTGTTTTGTTTTTCATATGTCATATGTATGAAATTTGAATAAGGCCCAATGGTTAGGAACCTGGTCTGTTGTTCTTTTCTACCTCGTGGGGAGGATAACATCCCCATTGGAGCCAGCTGTTAGCGCTGCCATTTTTCCTTCAGTTAGAGACAGTCTTAGTCGATTCATGGCTTGTGTGTCAAGGCATGTGAGGTCAGGTACTTAAAAACAAAAGGGTCAAATTCAGCAAGTGGTTTTTTGGACCTTGGAGTCGGGAAGGGATGTCAGATTCAAAACATGTGTAAAAGTACGAGTTTGTTCCGAGAGAGTCGGCTCCTATCAAAAAGGGAGTCTCTACGTGCCCCAGGTTGAGGCAAGTTGTTAATAGAAGTCACGTCAACAAGTACAGTAAGCATTATCATCTCATTATGAAGGCCGAGAAGATGAAAAATTGTGGCGTTCGTATCACGTTTTCCCTGCAACCTTTATCAGTTGTACTTTACACGCATAGATGTGCTATGGAAAATCTACAGTTCATTTCGAAACATCGAGTTTCCATGAATTCAGTGTTCCTTGACATAGTTCCTCCTCCCACCTACTATGTTATGAGTTCTGGATGCTTTGCATGCATTCTATTCGCGAATCAGGTTTATGCATTGTTTGTAATCTTTTCTCGCAATCCTAGATTGATCAAGTTTTCCACCTTGGGCCTTTCCAGATCCACCGCGTGAAATACAAATACGGGTTGCACCATGGTAGTTGGGGAAACCCGAGTCCCAAATGAGTCACGGGCAAAATCAGTTTCTGAAGAATCACTTATGCATGTTATTCAACTGGAACCAGTCAAAGATACAAGCCAAGAGAGAGGGAGCAGAATGAGGAGGATAGATGTCACGGGAACTAATGTTCGAGAGCCATCTTAGCAGTTGAAATAGGCGTAATGCGCCATCGCCAAACTTTACCAGGAAAACATGGAAATGAGACAACAACTAACAATGAAGACCCTTGAAGTTTCAACATCGCAAATCCGTGAAGGAAATGTGACCTAGCTCAAGAGACAACTCAAGGAGGCGTAGGATACAATCATATAGTTGCACGAAACACAGAGGTTGTTAGAAGAAAGGAATGTGAAGCATTTCATAGAATGTGAAGAGGCCGAGGAAAAATCCTGCGCAACTCTTTCCAGCACACAGAAGAAACATGATTAACACTGTCCATACTCGTATCCTCAAACAGAGAGAAGATATTGACAATTTTGAAGGAGGCATCATCCTTAGACGTTTTGTTTTTTTGTAATGGCCATGATAGTCAATAACCACTCTCCACGTATACTCCCCAGCAAATGAGCGCGTGGCAAAAATCAAAACCATTACAGCAGATAGCGAGACCCTAACAAATTATTTGATTGTTCATAATTTATTCCAAAGGAAGGCATTGACACATCATTCTTCCCATGATGAGACCTCACTGGTAATCGAATCCTTGTGGAAAAATACAAGTAGTCGGTATGTGACCAGATGTAGTTGTTTTCTATTTTTGGAAAGGCATCATGCGAAGAGTCATTCAACATAGAGTAGTCAGTTTCCTAAATTTTAGAGATAGTAGCTAGAGAGTAGGGTATCCCAAGAGGCACCATCGCCTATATATTTGATCTTTTCAATGTAATCTGGGTTGGTTGGCAAACTAGTGTAGACAGTGACTATTTAATGTAGTTTGAGCTCAATCGAAATTTAATGCAAAATTCCTTAAGCTTGATGAAAATATTCCAATTGTAGCAGTTTGATGTATTGTTTCCTTTCTTTGTGTACGTACTCCTTGTTTTGTTTATTCATATATATATATATATATATTTATGTCTATATAGGAATGTATTTTCGAACCTGGGATTCACTGCGTAGTGTCATGGTATTCCCGCCATTTAGACAAACCTTTTTCCTCTAAGTTAACTTAGAATTCATCCTCAATGGTGCTCTGAGTTTCTTTCTGTGTTTTCCCCCCTACCTCACACAACGATTTTTCACTAAAGACTATTTCTCACTTAGCCTTTATCCTCTCAATTTCAGTCACCGAGTCATTGTTTTTTATCGTTTTCTCAAACTGACTCCATATCCCAAGGTCTTACTCTCTTGCACCAATATAACTAGAACTTATTATTTCAAAGATGTTAAATCTAGCTGATAACTCAAACTCATATCTTGTACTGAGACAAAGTCTCGCGAGAGAGCCCTCTCCAGGTCCGAAAGGATAGTTTCGGATCTCAAAGTTGGTTTGTAGGTTGCCTCTGTCATTCATTTATCAACCGAATGAAGTTTACAGAGAGATAACAATTACCATTGATATTGTCACTGCCACATCCTCATCAACATGTAATCAACCTGACAACCAACCTGACAACGTCACTGTCATATCAAACTAAAACTAATGATCAACCAATAATCCAACTTTTTGATGTCCCTGTCACCATTATTGTCACTATCATTGTCACTAATATACCATCATAAGCTAAATATAACCATATCCACTGACATGGATACCAAAACCATCACCATACCATTTACATCAACCATGTACCAGAACCTATACAATACCATGTACAACAACCATGTATCAAACATATATGATATCATGCACATCAACCATGTACCAAAACCTCTACCATATCATAAACCAAGGTCAACAAGAAGTTCCTCTAAAAATGTACCATATCCTCATCAACTCATGAACCAAAACATGTAACATAACATGTGACTTGAAAATATACCATATTACTCATCATATTCAATACACCAAGTACCATAATATATTGTTGGAACAGGGGTAGACCTAGGGTTCAATGCTTCAACAATGCACCAATAAAACCCTAACTACCAACCCTTTTAGCAACACTTTCAAAGAAGATGAAGTCTCACCCGAGGTAGAGGCAGGGGTGGTTGCAGAACTCAAATGTCTACAATCTATCTGGGACATAGATCTGTGATTATACCACTTAACAAAGCACTTAACGGTTAACATTCATCAATACTTAACCTTTATTAACATCGCAGATCCAAACCCTAATTACAGAGCAATGAAGTATTCAACCAGATCTAACACATCTCAGCACTTAGCATGGAGAGATAGATAAGATATAACATTCATTCACCTTACCAATCACTAATCTATTATACCGGATGCATCATACATAAATATATCGACAGTAAGCATAAATCATATCACTAACATACAACCATAATTCACAAAGCAACCATAACACAGGATATATGTGGTTCACCCCAGTGTGGGGCTATTTCCACCAACTCTTCATATTCTTTATTACCTTCTATCAATCTTCTTACATGCACAAAGCCTTAGAACCCCCTCCACATAGGACATGAGATATGCATGCACCTCGCTAGATCCTCCTTCCCTGAGCTACATTTAGGCGAAAACACTAGTACATTTGGGTCAAATTCCGATGGCATGTTCAACCCAATTGCCACTTTCTATTGTCAGGAGAACAACAAACAACAAACCCCCTCAAACGTCATTTCACATGATGTCTCTTTTCCAATGACATAGATTTCGTCGTTGTTGCGACGCCTTGGAGGTGGCAAGACCGACGTCTTGAATGTGGCAAGAGAGACGTCTTGATCATGGCAAGAGAGACGTATGGAATGTGTCAAGAGAGACGTCTTGAATGTGGCAAGAGAGACGTCTGGAACGTGGCAAGAGAGACATCTTGAACGTGCCAAGAGCGAAGTCTGGAACGTGGCAAGAGAGACATTTTGAACATGGCAAGACTGACGTATTGAAGGTGGCAAGAGAGATGTCTAGAACGTGGCAAGAGAGGCGTTAAGAGGTATCATCTCTGACGTGGTTGCTATGGGAGCGACACTCCAATATGTCGCAATAGTGACTATGTTGTAGGTATTTAAAAAAGAAATACAATATCAATACTGAGAGGGACAGGTACATTAACCTTTGCTAAGATACTAGCCATATCAATATTTAAATCTATATCATCGGTCTTAGGCAAGGTGGGTTGAGGAGGAGGACTAACTTCCAATGGTAAAGGGGGTCTTGTCTAATGAGGTTTATGATCACTAGGATATGTCTCAGTTGTGTTATCACATGAACTCACAATTGTTGAGCTAAAATCCAAAAGCTCAAGTGCAATCATGCATTATAAGACTACAAAAATATACTAGAGAGTAAGTCCCTATTTTTAGATAGGATCAAAATAATACTGTACTTTCTTGGGTATGTCAAAACAAGTGCCATCCAATACAATATCCTATATACCAATGAGATAGATGAGAAATAGAAATTCCAGAGCCTTTACTGAAACCTCTGACAATGTATTTGACATTTAGCAGAAAATTATGTCATCAATAATACAACTTGAAGTCATTGCAGGTATTGCTTTGTATCCTTTGGCTAGCACAACAAATTCACACATAGCATGCAAGTGTTATATATATATATATACATTGAGTAGAAGAGAAAATTCATAGAATGCAAATTGTAGCAATTCGAAACAACCATAACATATTTGGGCTCCAGATATAAAGCTCATAATATCTCATGCCAAGACATTTGAAAATGCCAAACCATGTAAAGTTCAATATCTCATTACTCGGTCAGAACAAGGGGCAAAAAAATACAAATTTAAATACTTCAACAACTATAGCAGATTTGGCCTATAGATATACAACACATATATACTCCAATTTTAGTTTCAAATAACAACCAATGTTACTGTTATATACACAACTAATCCATGTAGTTTCAAATAACAACCAATGTTAACTGTCATATACACAATTAATCCATGTAGTAGATATATTAAGTGACCGAACATTGGTCATTTTTCAAACATGATCCAAGAACATGACAGGCCAAAGAAGAATATTGTGAATTTGTTCAAATGGCTTCCTGTATTGCACATTATGAGGAAGGTGCACATCCAAACTATAGATTCTCTCACAGATTTCAGATAGAATCTCAGGAAAAGAAACATCCATATATTGAATTACTATATTCAAGATATACACGATATGTTATCTAAGTTTGCAGATGCATCCATTTATCCATAATTATTCACACGCTCACATTTATCAATCCATTCGGAATAACTCCAAACATTTTCAGAAATACAAATGGCTAAGTCATCCATAGAGCTATTTATTACTCCATTTCATATTAAATCCCTCTCCTCCAATTCAATAAGGACGACCTTTGTTCAATAATTCAAACCTCTATAAATATCAACTATTTAGCTAATCTAAGTACACTACTAAAAAAAGGCATGTGCCAAAACCCAAACACTAAAATATATGGTTAAGAAATCTTACACATCAATGGTATCGCTCAATACTATCAATTCCAATTAATCCAAGAGAAGATATTATGTTTAGTAAGGGCTCAAAAGTAGAAAAGTCACTTGTGAAAAATAATACTACATAAAAATAACCTTAGGAAAACACAAAAAACTTCACTAACAATTTATTGAGGTGTTGAAACTCTCCTGGCATATCCTACATGAAGCCTCCCTGATAAGATATTTTTGATCCCTGAATGAATAAAAATGTTAGAGCTGGTAAAATGTCAAACTGCAAGGCTTCATACAGTCAACAAACTAAATGTCAACCTGCAAGGCTTACTTTTTGTTGGAGAAACTTGTTGTCCTAAGTGGGCTACAAAAATCATTGAGGAAACAAGATCTAATGTCGATGATTTCTTGAACACTCTAAAAGACTCATGGTCATAAGAAAAAATAAAACTTTTCACTGTGTTGATACCCGTGATGATTTATGATCCTTATAACTTTAAATAAGCTCATGGAAAGCATGGGAGAATGTTATAACATAAGAATATATGTGCTTGATGAAAAATGGGATATGGGAGTTGGTATCTCTTCCATTAGGGAAGAATATTGTTGGACATAAATGGGTCTATAAAATGAAATTCTATGTGAATGGTAGTATTTATAAGCATACATCTTGATTGGTCACTCGAGATAATTTTTCTCCTATTGCCAAGATGAACACCATTTTGATTGTGCTTTCACTTGACGATAGTTTCCAGTGGGATATTCACTAGATGAATATCTCTCAATTGCATTCTATTATCTTCTGCACTTGTTTCATTCATTTATAATATATTGAATATTTGGGTAACATGGGCACATGCCTATATTGATTATCTTGGATTTTCTTAATGTGGTGTCTCATGCCAATATTAATCTCTATTTTCTACATATCAACAAGCTAAAATCCATTGATTAATATCACATTACATTATTAACTTATTAATTACAAACAATTATTTTATTAATCAAAGTTGCAGCTAATAAATAACCCATGCATGCATGGAAAACAACTAAACTAATTTTGCAATATCTAAATAGAACACTTAATTTTGGCATTATATTTAGTGTGTGCACTTGTAGTGAAGAGCTTCAACAACTTCTACAATTTTACAATGTTTGATTGTGAAGGTAATGTTGACCAAAAAAGAGGTAATGTTGACCAAAAAGGAAGTCCACTAGATGTTATTTATTTACTTTTGGAAATAAAGTTGTGTCATGGTGTAACAATAGAACTTTTAATGTTGATTTTTTACCACAGAAGCATAGTTGTTTAGTTTTGACAATAATTTTCTATCATTGTGCCATAAGAGAAATTTTATTTCATCTTTGTGAAGCATTGAAGATACTAGTCTCGGTTGCAAAAGAAAGGAAAAATTAATTAGATTGAATAGGTTGTTATCAAATGTTGGAGAAAAAACAGCATGTCCTATGATGTTATGAAGTGACATTTAGAGTTTGATTTCTCTCACAAATAATGTGATATTTCCTAGGAAAGTAAAACACATACATATACAAGATAATTTGTGAAAGAAGTTGCTAGAAAAGAGTTGGAGCTTTTGTTTTGCAATTCAGAAAACATAGTAACAAATACCTATGAACACCAGACCTTGTACTAACTTTTATTCACATATGATAAATTGAATGTATTTTCTTTGGTTTTTTGTCACGAAAACAAGTTGAGCAAGAGTTCTATAGGTCCATCCCAGAAAAATGTGTGGATGGTTAGAATGAGGGTAGGTAGGTAGTTCAACGACATATATTAGTGACCATATTTGTAATAGAGATGTAATTGAAGTCACTCTCAATTGAGAGTGCAGTGAATGTTAAGGTAAATACCAAATTTAACCAATATATTCATCAATCATGCTAATATTAATGAAGGTTTTACTTTATTTATCTACCAGAATGTTTGAAGCATACCTTATTTTAATACTAAATGATAAAAACTCATAAATCACTTAAAACGTTAATCATAATTTAGGAAAGTCACCTTCTAGCTAGTGGGAATTTTCAGTATATTGTCAACTATATGGGAAACTTATCGTACTATAAGGGGTTGGCCTAAAGGTTAAGACAATTGGTTGTGTCCTTGGAGTTGATTATTATTTATTATCTTTTCATAGAATCAAACATTGATGTCTACATATTAATATCCATTCTAGCAATATAATGTAACCATTACATGCATTATCTGTTCATAGAATCAAACATTGAAGTCCATGTATTAGTCTCCATTCTAACAAGATAATGTAGCCATTATAGGAACTAGGCCTTGTTATATATCATAGATTGTCAAAACATGAGGTTTCTTCTATAATTATTTGCAATTAAGATTCTCATTCAATCAAGTTAATATAGAGCTTTCATTTCAAATGGGTACAAGATCATGACAATGGGAAATTTTGCAGTACTCTATTAGATAATTAGTGCCCCATGCAGATTTAGATTAAGGAAAGCATTGACTTTCTTGTTTAACCCATTATGCCATATGGGTAAAGGTTTTGGGGACCTTGCTTAGGTGAGGTTAAGTAGACATATATTGAAAGAATGTTATGATGTTATTGCTCATTGCATAAGGAAATCAATATTTTGTACAAGGTTTTCTCTTTCCTTCATATAAGTTCATCCTTTCCCTAATTAAATTAGGATTATAGTATGTAAGTAGCAATATCTCCAAAAGTCACCAAACCAATGTTTACATGACTTCCTCCATAACACTGAGCATATTAGAAGCTATAGATTGCATACACTTGAGCCTCCATATATCATGCATGCTAATATTTTCTGTTGGACAATTGGATAACTCGATGTATGCACTCACCCACTTCAGTCAAAGTTGAATTCCACAGTACACAGGTTCAAAATAACTGCCAATTTAACTAGTTTTTTTATACCAATATTGGAGCATTTACATTCCTGTCTACTATAAGATCAGGTTCCATACTAAATACATCGTTGTTTTAGGAATATATTGTGTCAAGTCAATATGGCATGTGAGGAATATATTGTGCCAATTTTTCCTACTAATCCTTCTAGACTTTGGACACAATTTTGAGAGCATGGTAGAACCTCAAGACAAGGATTTAAAAGCGCAGTTAACCTCAACATATTTATGAGACTTGTAGCAGCATATGTAATGGTTGATATGTATATGAGGTATTATATACCATTCTAAATTTGTAAGAGAATAAGCAAGTATAATTATGGTTATATATACATGAAATCAATGACATTGACTCATTGGAGTTCAAAATTGAAGTGATTTTTGGCCTTCTCCTAGTAGCAAACATTTCTAGGAATATCATGAGAATTGAATCAACATTTATGACAGACCCCAAGCCAAGTATATTTGATGAATGATGTATTCAAAACAAGGTATATAAGGAGCTCCACCTCTTAGAACACCCATAGAACACATTTTAGAGGTGTTCTCTTTTGTTTGAGGATTGGGTTACTTTATTCATAAAGAATGATTCCATGTTGTGGGAAGATATAGAATGGGTTAAAATTTAGATATGGGAAGACACCCCACTCTTGGAGGAACCATTAAACACTTGGTTTTTCTTAGAGGCCATTAAATATTGAAGTCTCTATTCTAGTAAGAGCACTCATATATGCCAATATAATTTTCTCTCCCTAAAGCATGTCGTGTTGGGTATATAAGTTGCCACTCATTGTGGAAATACTTTGTGACATAATCAATAGTGCTAAGGCCTTCATAATTTAAACATCTTCAATTCCCCCTTCGTTCACACTTACACTCACCACACCCATGTCTTAAGGGCCTCCTTCACAAAGGATAATTGTCACACCACTGTACCTTCTAAGCATAAATAACTCCTCTATTGAGTGTGACTGTGCCCTCACTGTTGTTAGGAATGTATTAGAACAGACCTGAAGATGGCAACCCATGAATGCGCCTTTTTGCTAGTAATAACTCCTTGGAATTAATGCCTAGATAACATTTTTTCCTAGGCCACAAGCATCAACCTTCTTACTGTTGTTTTCAATGATGGACAGGTCTGCCAATGATATCTTCGGCATAATGTTGAAATGATAAAAAAGGGACCCTAGAAATACTACAGAATAACCATGTTTCTTGAAAATCTAAAGGCATCAATTGCAAGTACTATTTTCAACCCATCAATATGTCCTCACCAATGATATTCTTCAAAAAGAAAATGCCAAAGACAACATTCATGTTTCCACCAAAGTGCATCTTCATATCTCTAGAAGTGAAATAGAAAGGCTCTCTCTCCCATCATAAACAAGATGCCAATCTCTCTAGCTCACAACTCCTCGTACAATGCTTCTGAAAATCCCTAAAATGTTCATGCATTTTTGGACATGATCTATATGAGCTCCCTCAAAATTGAGTACCACGGTAGAGTAAAAGTCAATAAAATTTGTCAAGACTATTAAATCATTTCTTGTAATTCCTCCAAAGGAACTTGAATGCATTGATCATGTCATGATTGTAAATTTCTGAAAGTGAGTCAAACCAAATATTTGTCTAGAGTTGAGTGATTGTGTGTGAAAGGAGAAAACTGGTTGTCTATTTCCTTTGTATAGGTATGGCAAAAATATAGCTACTAAGAGAACAATGAGAAGAAATGATAAATACTTGAGAATTGTTCGGAACAACAAGACTAGTGAAACCCTATAATTCTCCGTTTGAATCCCAAAAGGAGATTGAGAAAGCTAGGTGGACAAAAAGACTAGGTGTCGATGAATGGTGGACAACAATTTATAAAAGGTGGAGTGTGTAGAATAGGGGGTGAAATTCAGTTAGTTGTTTTGATCCCTTACATAATTTTCTACCACAACAGTCGTCAGTATGCATATGTTCTATTTCTACCTCTTTTCAGAATGATTAGGAAAACATATAAATCAGTTCTTTGTCCAAAATGAATTGTTTCAGATGGTTTATCTGCACCCTTCATACCAGCTATAAAGCAGAGAAAATGAGAGAGTAAAATAATACACTGCTGTACAAAAGGAATACCATTGAAACACAAAAGTAATGCACATCAGAAGAACTCACCCTAAGGCATTTTGATGCCATTTCAACTATTAGCACTGAATCATTGAACATGTATTGGCACAAAAGATTAATTATAGTAGTTACAAGTTCTTGACAAACCCCCACCTCAGGATTGATACTCACAACAATGTCACAATCTTTTCCTTCTGACCAAGAAAATCTATTATTACAACCATCTGGTAAATGAAATGTAACGACATATGGATCCCCAACACCAACCTGCATAGATACAAATAGATGTCAATATAAAATGTAAAGGGCTAGGGGTTGTTGGATCTAGTGGATGCACATAAGGTTGCCTAATACATATCAAATTAAATCGTAACTGACCTTCCAAAAGAGTCCTATTGAAAAAGAGCAGTAGACAGAAAGTAGAACTTTCAAAGTTGATTTCAGATTATTGTGAAATATTTTATAAAATTTCCATACACTTAAAAAGAAGAACCGACAAAAGCTTAAATTTGCAATTGCAGTTTTCCTTGAAAATATAGATCAAGCTTACTCTTGCAATAAAATCTCCAACCAGGTGTCTAATGTCACTGACATCATCATTGTGGAATAGTTCAACAAGTCTCTAGACAACAGGAACAATGCCAGGATTACAAGGCCATCCTCTGCACTCAGAAGACTGCATATCCATGCCACCTCTTAAGCAAAGTATTTCTCTTGATTGAATTTTTTTATGAAGACTCTGCAGACTGAGAAAACAATAAGAACAAGCTCCCAACTAAGAACCTAAGTTAATAAAAAAGTACCTTCAAAATGGTTATTATGTTTCCATAAAAAGTCATGTCTAGGACAAGTTATCTAACATGACATACCTCCTGAGACGTAATTGTTGTGGAAAATTGGATGTCCTTTTGACAAACTAGAAACAAAGAGAAATATGTAAGATCAATGACATAAGATACAAACACCTCATAAAATAAACAAATTGTCCATTGAAATAGAACATTTGTAAAGAATCAAGGATAAAACCTTGATAAACTCATTTGTCGGAGTCTGACCCAGCCAAAGATCTGGATGGAATTTCCATATATGTTCAAAGCAATCCAAATCAAGAAAAGGATCCAATTCCTAAATCAAGACACAAAAAGTAAAGAAGAACAAAACAAATCTTATAGATAGCAAAACAACGTTATTGTATAAGAATAACAAATAAGTCCCTAGAAAATGAGAACCAAACACAGATATTCACATACCTTGACAGAATTATACAATGAATGATCAACATCCATAGTTAATCAATACAACAATGATAATACTTGAGAATATGGCTCTGTAGTCCTTTCACCATCTTTTACATGATCATAGCTAAAGTAACATGCAACCAGTTTTGATATTATTAACTGCAGCCAGAAACAACTTAATGAGTTAAGCATGAAAGAAAATATATGGGGTCTGCCACTAATCCATCAATAACTCAACCTTGTCCAAGATCAACAATGTGGTTTTAAGAAGAAACTGCACAAAAATAAAAATTAAAATCATTTGCTTACCTGAAGTTGACTGCCTACTACATGAGAGGTCTCTTCTGAGGGCAGTAATTTAGATATGTCAAGCAGAGATGACATTAGATGACAACACTGATATTGCAACTCATGGAAACCTAATGAAAAAAGAATACGGTGGAATAGATAGTGGTAAAGTCATTCAAAGGAGGTCATTTAACCTAAAACCATTATACTAAAAGCAATATAATATGGGATGGAATCTCACTTATTCCATATAAAATAACTATTCAACTACTTTGAAAGAAAGAGTCTCGAATTTTGTTGTAAAATGTAACCACAATATTCAAAAAGGAAGTCATGGTAACAATGTTTAACATTTTTCCTTTACATACTAATGTATCATCCTTATAAATGACATTTGAAGAAGATGTGAAGAGGGGTTAGTGAAGACAAATAAAGAAAATCACGAGTAGGACAGGACCATGAGCTATGCCCCTCACCAAATATAAGTTCACTATCTTGAGTTTTTTGAAGGGCATTCCAGCAAGCAAAGGAAGGTATGAACATCGCCCTTACTTCTAGCACCACCAGTAGGCAAGTGAAGGTTTATAAATATGAGAATTATCTAATCTGATGAAAATAATTATGTTACATTAATTAATATTAGAGACAAGTAGATTATCTAGTTTTAGAGTGTAACCTTGGTTGTGAATTCAAATACTATTATTGTTAAAGATGAAGAATTGAGCCCATCTCATTTATTTAAGATAAAAATGAATGTTAAAAAATATTTGGTTGAAAATTTGTTGAGAAACAAAATATTTTATACATAATGAGATCCCATATTCTCACTTTGAAATATAAGGGTAAGAATGCCCGTGAACAGTGATATTCACATCAAGTCAGAACACACAGAATAGAGGACAAGCAAACAATAATATTACAAAAACCATTACAAGTGGCAGTCCTCTAGTGGATTGCTCTGCAATTTTCAACATTATAAACGCAATTGTACCACCGAAAAGATTATGGCGCATACCTCTAGTCTTGAATCTTTATTATACACTTCTTTCAATCATACACAGAGTAGAAAGACTATAATCAAGTGAAGACTAAAAGTATCGCTGCAGCCACCATAGTTAAGAATTTCCATGAACCGAAAATATGTTCTTGTTCACGAACTCCACCACAACAACATTCCATTTCCTATTATAATATCTATTTCCATCCTCTATAACATTGTCCAGATATTCAACCTTCATGAGACGAACACACTTACCCATGCTATTCCAAAGGCTCGCAACCTCTCTGTCGCTTTGGAGGTGGTTTCTAATAATGGGCAGGAGGTTTCCTAAACATGTTCCGTTGTCCCCAAAACTCCCCTCATGGGCAGGAGGTTTCCTAAACATGAGTTTGAATTTCCACACAACAACACAATGAAAATATGTCATCTTAAATAAAAAGGAAATTCTTCAACTAATGTACAGGATACAGAGTAGTTATATGGCCACGTTATTCAGATACCTTTACCTTCCTAATCTGATCAAACAAATACTTAACAATTTGAGTGACTAGTTATATGGCCATGTTATTCAGATACCTTTACCTTCCTATTTTGATCAAACAAATACCTAGCTATTTGAGTGAGTAGTTATATGGCCACGTTATTCATATACCTTTACATTCCTAATATGATCAAACAAATACTTAGAGATTTGAGTGAGTAGTTATATGGCCACGTTAATGCCATATCCAGAGCTTGGAAAAGTAATGACAAGCATAAATATCTGAAAACATCCTAGTCATAAATCAGGTATTGCCTTTGTTAATGTCTTATCCAAAACCTGTAAAAGTAATGATAAGCACAAATATCTTTGGCTTTGTTAATGTCATATCTAGAACCTGGAAAAGTAAGGGCTTTGTTAATGTCATATCCAGAACCTGGAAAGGTAATGACAAACACCAATGTCTGAAAACATCCTAATCATAAATCAATTTTAGGCCAACACCATATGAAAACATCATTATCATAAATGAATTTTATGCCAGAACCATGTGTTGTCAGTACTGAATGACGCTAGGAGCAGGAAACAATGCTACGTTGAATTAGGTAATGGATGGTGGATAATCTGAGTTCCATATTGAAGGTAAAGCATCATTAGAACGAGGGTGTATGTCTATATGTAAATGCCTTAGTCTTCAATTTGGCATATATCATATGCCCTATGCACGCCTCTCGACCAACTTTATCGAACATATTCTATTTTCTTCTGAACGTTTCCGTTAATATAGATTAATTTTCGTAGGGAAAACTCTGAAACATGTTGTAGCCATTCTCTTCTAGTTAGACATCCATTCAATTAAATAGATAATATGGCGCGATATTCACATCAATCCAGAACACACAGAATAGAGGACAAGCAAACAATAATCTTACAAAAACTGTTACAAGTGGCAGTCCTTGTGAAAAAATGGAGGTCAATCGGGTTTCTGCTATTACAAAGGCCGAACACAAAAAACAAAAGACCATGTTGTTTGCTGAATCGCAAAATGAGAAAAGGCTGTGGGCCCAACACTTTGGGTTTTGGGGTTCCGGATTCGGCAATTACAAATGCCAAACACCAACACACAACAACTCCCGAATCTTGAAAATGCGAATAAAATGTGGGCCTGGTGTTTTTCGGGTTTCGGGGTTTAGGATTCGACGATTACAAATGCCAAACACCAACACACAACAACTCCTGAATCGCGAAAATGAGAATGGAATGTGGGCCCGGTGTCAACTTCAATCACCAAATTGCGAAATGCGGATAAACTGTGGGCCCAACAATTTCGGCGTTTGGTAAAGCAAAAGAACTCCACGCACTTTTAATAAGTGAACTCCGAAATGTGAAATAACAAACTTATAATTAAAATGATTTTTCAAATCATATACGCTCTAACAAATAATCTTGGGATAAATGTAAAACCTGATTTCCAATCGGTAAAAACAAGAAATTACTACATTTGTTCAAAAAAGAATTTTATCAAGAGATGAAATGAGTTTACAAACTCACTAAAATATAAACGCAGAGCAGACCTCCAAACACAGAATAACCAATTCAATTCAAGAAATGCTTTCAAGCTATCTCACCATTTACAATTTCGACTCTGGTATTTAAACACATAAAATTGCCCCTTCGATCTTCTAAAAGATTTTAATCAAGGTTGTGATGGTGTCTTGTGGCCTGCAAAGGTTAAGGCGGTCACAGTTTAAGTTATGTAAAACAAAATTGTAATCGGTGGTTTAATCCTCGAGTCTTGAAGGGTCAAGACGGCCACCGATTCACCATTTGCAAAGAGGCGGTGAAATGATTACTTCCTAACATACTCCCTCTTAATCATTTCAGAACAAAAACAAACTAAAACTATGTAAAACAAAATTGTTGTAAACAATGAATTACAACTTGCAGAACCCAATATTGTTTCTATGAATTTTAAATAGCTCATTTCCCAAAGGCTTCATAAATATGTCTGCAAATTGTTCTCTAGATCTAAAAAACTGAACATAAATCGCCTTACCAATTACCATCTCTCGAATGAAATGATACCTTGTATCAATGTGCTTACTAAGTTTGTGAAAAATGTGATTCTTTGACAATGCAATGGCAGACTTATTGTCACAGAGAATGTGGGTTGCATAATTCTAGTTATGCAATAATCCATTCAATACCCTTCTCATACATACGGCTTGACATGAAGTTGCAGCTGTTGCAACATACTCTGCCTCAGTGGAAGATAGAGTCACAATGGGTTGTTTCTTTGATGCCCATTCCACTTCTTCAGATCCAAGACTAAAACTATACCCAGATGTGCTTTTTCTGTCAACAATAGAACCTACAAAATCACTATCAGTATATCTGATCAGCTCAAAGTTTAAGCTTGATGTGTATCAAATACCAAAGTTAGTTGTTCCAACAACATATCTTAAGATCCTCTTTCCTGCTTGCCAATGAGTAATCTTCGAAGTCTCAATGAATCTTGAAATCAAACTTACAACAAACATAATATCAGGTCTAGTTGCTTTTAAGTACATAAGGCTTCCAACCAACCTCTTATACAGGGTTTTATTAACATATGATCCTTCATCATACTTGCTCAGTTTAATACCAATTGCCATTGGTGTTGCAGCTGGCTTTCTATTCAACATTCTAAACCTTTTCAGCACTTCATTTGCATAGTTAGTTTGACAAATGAAAATTCCATCATCAGATTGATCCACTTCAATTCCAAGAAAAAATTTCATCAAACCTAAATCAGTCATCTCAAACTCTGTTTTCATGGCATTTTTAAAGTCTTCTATAGATAGATCTCTAGTAAAAATCAGGTCATCAACATACAAACAAACAATCAAAATTTTACCTTCCTGGTTCACATTTGTATACAGAGTTGGTTCACTTGGACTTCTGTTGAATCCAACACTAATCAGGTATTCATCAATCCTGCTATAGCAAACTCTGGATGCCTGCTTCAATCCATATAAATCTTTCCTCAACTTATAAACTTTATCTCTGTGCTTATCAATCTCATAACCCGGAGGTTGTCTTACATAAACTTCTTCTTCCAAATATCCATTTAAAAATGAAGACTTGACTTCCATCTGATGCATGATCCATCTATTATGAGCTGCAATAGCTAAGACCATCCTTACTGTGTCAATCCTTGCTACAAGAGCAAAGGTTTCATTGTAATCAATACCAGGTTGCTGACTAAACCCCTGAGCTACAAGTCTTGCCTTGTACTTTTCAACTTCACTATCTGCATTCATCTTAGTCTTATAAACCCATTTAACACCAATACTTTTCTTGCCTTCAGGTAAATTGACAAGATCCGAGGTGTTATTCCTATCAATGGAATCAATCTCCTCATCCATTTCTTTTATCCAAACATCCTCTTTAGCAGCTTCATCATAACTTACAGGATCATAAGCTATAAATGCAAAATTAGAAATCTGATTTACTTCTTCATTCTGATCATACAATTCTCTTATGCTTCTAGTCTTTTTTCCTTTAAATCTATTTCTTAATGAAGCTAAAGTGGGATTTGATTCACTACTTACCTGTGAATCAGATTGATGTCCACCATATCCAGATGGCTCACCACGCTCATGATTTCTTGGCATTCTAAATTGAGATGGGTTGAAATCTGGTGCTTGGCTTGTTGGACTTCTTGCTGCAGGCATATGTGCAGAACCATCTGTCCATCATCTTCAGCCTGCTCAGTTCCATTATCATCTCCAGAGGGTAACATAAATCCCTCTGAAATTGATTTGTCAATACTTCCATCCCAGGCTTAATTTTCTTTAAACTGAACATCTCGATTGATTACATATTTTCGGGTGATGAGATTGTAGAGTTTATATTCCCTAGACTCTTCACTGTATCCAACAAAAATACATCTCTCGCGTTTGTCATCCAACATCCTTCTCATTTCTACAGGTACATGTGCAAATGAAACACATCCAAAAATTCTGAAATGAGAAACATTGCAAGGGTTACCATCCCAGGATTCCTGAGGTATATGATCCCTCATAGTTTTGGTTGGACTTGTATTAAAGATAAAAACAGAGAAAAGAACGACATCTCCCCAATATTCATTTGAAATATGATTGTCTTTCAACATGCTTCGAGCCATATCCATGATGGTATGCTTCTTCCTTTCAGCCACTCCATTCTGTTGTCGAGTATATCGAGTAGTAAACTGCCTTTTAATTCCATGAAAATCACACAATTCAATGAATTCATTCAATTTATACTCACCTCCTCTGTCAGACCCGAGGATCTTAATGGTGTGACCACTCTCATTCTCAACCATAGACTTAAACCTCTTGAAAACATCAAAGGCTTCAAGTTTTTGCTTCAAGAAATACAACCAAGTCTTCCTACTAAAATCATCAATGAAAGTCAAGAAATAAACACAACCATTCAAAGAAGGTGTTTGCATAGGTCCACATAAATCTTTGGGGACAATTTCCAAAGGAGATTTTTCTTTGTAGGAAACACTTGAAACAAATTTCTCTTTGTGATGTTTTCCAAGTATGCAACTCTCACAAGATCTTGTAGGTTGCTGAATACAAGGTAACCCCTTCACTCTCAGTTTCTTATGTAACAAATCTAGGCAACCAAAATGTAAATGACCATATCTGAAATGCCATAACCAAGATTCATCTAAACTTCCAGCTTTATAAGCATTCACAGAACCACTCAAATTGTTTCACATAACAAGTGGAAACATTCTACTCTTGGTCATCTCTACTTTTGCAATCAACAATTTGTTTGGTAATTTATCATAGGTACTACATACCCTGTTGTTGAACAACACTCTGTACTTTTTCTCCAGCAACTGCCCAACACTGATAAGATCTCATTTTAAGCCAGGAAGAAAGTAAACATCATCAATATTTCTTCTTTGATTGTTCTTAGTGTAAACTGGAACTATACCTTTACCATTGATTGTAACCTTACAGTCATTTCCTAGTTTGACTTCAGACTGAATACTAGTATCAATGGAAGAAAATAAGTCTTTATTACCAGTCATGTCGTTACTGCAACCACTATCCAAAAACCAAATATCATTTGCACATTCCTGAGTGATGTTACAGGTCAAAAACACATGATTTTGATGATCCTCAGACTCATTTATAATATGTGTAGACTGCTTTCTAGCATCTGCCTATTTCTTCCAACATTTGTTAGCAAATTGCCAAAACTTCTTACAATAATAACATTGCACTTTAGTTTTATCATACCTCTGATTATCTTGCTGCCAAGGTTTGCTTTTGCTCCCTCTTAAATTAGGAGGATTCTGCTGGAACTTTTGGTCAGACTCTGATTCAACTCTGTTGTTCCTTGGACCAAAAAATCGACCTCCTCTTCCACAAGTATGAAACCTTCCTCTACTTCTGCCTCTGGTAACATGCAGTTGGGATTTGAAAGCATGCTCCAATGATCCTTCTTCATATCTAGATATCCTAGATTCATGAGCAACAAGAGAACTAGTTAACTCATCAATTTGCATTAAACTTAAATCTTTAAATTCCTCTATGGGAACAACAACAGGTTCAAACTTCTTGGGAAAAATTCTCAGCACTTTCTCAATAACTCTTTTATTCTCAATATCATTTACATACTGCCTGAGCTGGTTTAAAACACTCATCACCTGAGCCATGAATGTATCAACACTTTCATTATCCTTCATCTTCAGATTTTCAAAATCCCTTCTCAAGTTATACAACTTGACTATCTTCATCTTGGACACACCTTGATATTAGGTTTCAAGAATGTCCCAAGCCATCTTTGAAGATGCAGCACTAGAAATATTCATAAAAATGGATTCATTTAATCCTTGCTGGATTAGTCCAAGAGCTTTATTATCCTTCTTCCTGTTTTCCTTCAGTAAAACATGGTCAACATTAGACAAAACCAATTCTTCTGCAACATCCACTGGCTCGGGATAACCATCAATAAAATAAGTCCACAAATCATGAGAATGCAAAATCGTCCCTTCGATCTTCTAAAATATTTTAGTCAAGGCTGTGATGGTGTCTTGTGGCATGCAAAGGTTAAGGCGGTCATAGTTTAAGTTATGTAAAAAAAAATTGTAATCAGTGGTTTAATGCTCGAGTATTGAAGGGTCAAGACAACCACCAATTCACCATTTGCAAAGAGGCAGTGAAATGATTACTTCCTAACATACTCCCTCTTAATCATTTCAGAACAAAAAAAAACTAAAACTATGTAAAACAAAATTGCTATAAACAATGCATTACAACTTGCAGACCCCAATATTTTTTCTATGAATTTTAAACAGTTTATTTCCCGAAGGATTCATAAATATGTCTACAAATTGTTCTCCAGATATGCAAAACTGAGAAGAAATCTCATTACCAGTTACTAGCTCTCGAATGAAATGATACCTTGTATAAATGTGCTTACTTTGTTTGTAAAAAACATGATTCCTTGACAATGCAATGGGAGACTTATTGTCACAGACAATCCGGGTTGCATCATTCTAGTTATGCAATAATTCATTCAATACCCTTCTCATCCATACAACTTTACATACAACTGTATCTATTGCAACATACTCTGCCTCAATGGAATATAGAGTCACAATGGGTTGTTTCATTTGATGTCCATGCCACTGCTCTAGATCCAAGACTAAAAATATACCTAGATGTGTCTTTTCTGTCATCTATGGAACCTACAAAATCACTATCAATATATCTGATCAGCTCAAAGTTTAAGCTTGATGTGTATCGGATACCAAAATTAGTTGTTCCAACAACATATCTTAGGATCCTCTTTCCTTCTTGCCAATGAGTAATCTTCAGAGTCTCCATGAATCTCGAAATCAAACTTACAACAAACATAATATCAGGTATAGTTGCTTTTATGTACATAAGGCTTCCAACCAACCTCTTATACAAGGTTTGATTAACATATGATCCTTCATCATACTTGCTCAGTTTAATACCAGTTGCCATTGGTGTTGCAGCTGGCTTGCAATTCAACATTCTAGACCTTTTCAACACTTCATTTGCATAGTTAGTTTGACAAATGAAAATGCCATCATCAGATTGATCCACTTCAATTCCAAGAAAAAAATTCATCAAACCTAAATCAGTCATCTCAAACTCTATTTTCATGGCATTTTTAAAGTCTTCTACAGATAGATCTCTAGTAAAAATCAGGTCATCAACATACAAATAGACAATCAAATTTTTACCTTCCTAGTTCACCTTTGTATACAGAGTTAGCTCACTTGGACTTCTGTTGAATCCAACACTGAGAAGGTATTCATCAATCCTACTATACCAAACTCTGGATGCCTGCTTCAATCCATATAAAGCTTTCCTCAGCTTATAAACTTTATCTTTGTGATTATCAATCTCATAACCCGAAGGTTGTCTTACATAAACTTCTTCTTCCAAATATCCATTTAAAAATGTAGACTTGACTTCCATCTGATACATGATCCATCTATTATGAGCTGCAATAGCTAAGACCATCCTTACTGTGTCAATCCTTGCTACAAGAGAAAAGGTTTCATTGTAATCAATACTAGGTTGCTAACTAAACCCCTAAGCTACAAGTCTTGCCTTGTAGTTTTCATCTTCACCATCTGCATTCAGCTTAGTCTTATAAACCCATTCAACACCAATAATTTTCTTTCCTTCAGGTAAATTGACAATATCCCAAGTGTTATTACTTTCAATGGAATCAATCTTGTTGTTGGGAAAAACACCCTACAGACTAGCAAATAGAGTTCAAACTTTGCATGAAGATATGACCGAATAGAAATTACTTTCTACCTTCATCCCTAGATTTAAATCCCCTTTTATTAGTCAATTCATGGAAAGATCAACCTACCTAGTTATCGGCATTTGATGTCGATCCTCCGTTGTGCTTGATTACTTGTTCGCAATGCTCCTTCCAAAGCTGACCTGCATTCAAGACAAACAACAACTATGCATGCATGGTACTAATATACTAATGGGTTAGAAATCAAACATAAACTAATCAATATCATAAACAGTTCATGAATTGGGACGGGAAAAGCATTCTCTTTATTACTTAAAATGAGTCAACTTACAAAAATTGAGACCGGCCACCTCTCCTTGAACCTGATCTTGGGCTCCTCTTCTCTTGTCCTTCAACTGATTTGCTTTAAATCTCCTTTGGCATTAGGAAAGGCTAAAGGGTTGGGACAATGGAATACGTAAATGGGTAGATTTTCTTTGTTATATTTTTCCTCTTCCAAATGGTACCCCTACCCCTTCTTTTATAGGCTAGAAGGAGCTAGGTATTTGGACGAACCCTCGGCCATGCATGGCCGGGAGTTTCAGTTAACTCACCCATAGCTTTTTGTTCCATCAACAACTTTCCTTTTTTCGTGCTTTAGTATGTACACACGTGTTGTTTTGAGCTAGACAGTGTGTACACGCGTGCAGTAATAGGTTAGGGTGCGTGGGCCTTTACACAAGAGGATTTTCAAAGAGTTGTTCAACAGTGTTTTTGGAAAAGAAAGGATATGAGTTGGCCTGATGCCAAGTAAGAATGTGTGGTGCAATTTAGAGTTGTAAAAGATTCCCCCTAATGTGTGAGGTCAAAAGAGCATCTGATGGCTGAAATATATTACCAATCTTTACTGATGTGCTGAACGATTGAGCCCAAGGATCAGGAACCAGGAGGTGTCGTCTGCAAAATAAAAAATGTCTCACCGAGGTGGGCATACCCATGCTTGGGATAAAAATAGAGCCATGGATACCAATCAAATACACTATAGATCCATGTTGAATAACTATAAAGAGTAGCCACGAACAATACACAACGAATCTACATCTCGAAATCAGAAAGATATACATATAGAGTATCCATCTTCCAGAAGCTGATTCAGCCTGATGGCTAGAGATGATATCTTCAGAGCTCGAGCAACAACTTCAAAATCTTCCAAAACTCGGGTAGGAGTGTAATATGAGTGTACAACTGCACTACCCAGAGGTCTTCGACGACTCGTCGGTCATGGACTTGATAATCTTGATGATCGGACCAAAGGCTTCAGTGATTTCGAACAAGGACTTGATTGGACGTTCAGGATGGCCGGGTATGCGGACAAGAGACATATTGTAGAGGGGCTGACTCAAGCTTAGTGACAAACTTCCCTTGGACAATAGCACGACAAGTGATGAGACTCAGGAAACATATATGTTAATCATAAGTCTACGAAGCAGGAGGCAACGCAAACTCTCCATATGTTTGGAAGAATAACCAAACGGTGGAGGACACAAATCTATATAGTGAGAAAAGCTTCCTAAGGTCGTACTACATCCCATAGTCTGACGAACAAACGGACAGATGTGATTTCTCCAAGGGCGACTCATTATGCTGCCAATAAAGAAAATACTTTTCCCTTCCTCTTTTTGGGGTATAATTGATTTTTTCGTTCTTTTTGATAATTTTGGACAAAGAATAAAGGAATATTATGGTACAATGGAGGAACGAGTATTGCAAACATACAAGCTCAAGGCACAAGGACAAGACTGATGTTCTAGTAAAATGATACTCGGGAAAAATCCTCCGGCGGCCAAAGGTGTTAAAACGCAGAAGCAAACTGTCACAAGGGTGGTAGATAAGGTATGCAAATGCGGTTGATAAAACACACAATGGTAACGTCCTTCAATGTAAGTTTAACGAGCCCAGAGAAGGTAAGCTTGGTGGTTTTTCATATTTAGAGAGTCTGAAAAAACATAAAAGGAGACTCCATTGGGGTACCTTTTTCGAAGATAGTCTAGTTGGTTCGAAAAAGGGGTAAACTAGCACCAATTAGATGTCGATTCAAAACCATTTTAACGAGTGTGACAAGGACAAGATCACTCGGCCATTTTTTCACTTTTAAGGAGTCCAAAAAAATCTTAACTATGGACTCCATCAGGAATATTCTTCTGGACCAATTTAACGAGTGTGAAAGAATAAGATCACTCAGCGATCTTTTCAATTTTAGGGAGTCTGAAAAGAGATTAACTATGGACACTATGGGGGTTTATTTTTCATAAGTTTAGTCCCTCAAGCCCGAAAAAGGGATAAAATTATACCTGAGAGTACTCTTCTAAAGAACGGAAGTTCCATAGAGTATACCTTTGTTCGTACAGTTGACCATCCGGATTGAAAAAGGGGTAAACTACCACCAGACAGATATGACTTCAAATTTCAGTTTAACGAGCGTGAAAGACCACAAGATCGCTCGGTAATATTTTCATGCTTAGAGGGTCTGAAAAGGGCTTAAAAGGAGACCCGTTATTTTTGGAAGTCCTGAGGGTGAGACAAAGAGCGAAGAAGAATCATGCAAATGAGGCTCAAACTCATATTCAGGAAAGACTATATGGACTCCCGAGCCTACAGTGTTTTAGAAA
>SNQJ01S0031640.1:34923-77145 GCA_010110895.2 Picea sitchensis
ACTAAGGTCGGGCATCGTGGGTGCATGAGGCCCACGTGCTCGCCTCCCCCCCGGTGCTCATCCCTTAACCCTAATCTCCTCCTCTTTATCTCTTCAAACCCTACCCTCTCTCCCCTTTACATTTCGTTTTTTTTTTTTAAACGCTCAGGGTGAAGGATGAGGCCGGCAGCCATGGCCATCTCCCTACTCAGCCGACCTCGTGTCCACAGTTTCAAGGTCTAGAGGGTGCGTCATGTATAGTGGCGCATTCCCTCTGCTCCTCTGTGGCTTCTTCCCGGTGGCTTGGTGCGTCAGCTTGTGTAAAGGTTTAATCTGCATGCCATATTTCTCCATTGTCGGCCTTTGGTTTATAGGGTTTGGATTGGTGTTGTTAGCGTTACCCACTATACCAAGGGGAAAATACCATTGGACCCACAAGCCTTTACACAGGTGGTATGCTTTTAGGAGATGTTTCTGCATTCATTTTCAGGTTTAATAGTTTTGACTCCTTTGTAACAAGATGTGAAATAGCTTATGAGTGACTGCTCCCATAATGGAATGCTTCTTTGATTTTATTATTTGTTATTCATCCATCATCTCCTACAATTCCTTCATAATCCCAGGTAATCCCTTTAAAATGATTATCTGATTCATGGGAGGCAAAGATTAACCATGGAAGTTTCGTTGGTAGCATCCTTATTGTATGGGTGTTTTGTGATAGTAGTTTACCACACACGGGTGAGGTTTCTGATTCGAAACTTAGGGAGACATAACAATGGTATTGGAGCCTTTGTGAAAGCACTGAGTTTGGTGGAGAGGTCTCGGTCAATTAGCTTAATTAATATTTCTATTTTGGTTAATGTTTGGTTGATCTACAGGGTGCTAAACAAGCTCAGGGGCTCGGAGTTGGGCCTGCGAGCTATATTTTTTTTTATAAATAACCCTATGTGTTGTTGTGCCTTTGGGGGAGAGGTTAGGTCATGCTATATACAGTAGGTCAGGGTTCTAGAACATGGAAAAAAGTTGTCTAGCGGAGACAATAAAAGTCACAGCTATAATTGGCAGGTGGTCGGGGTTCTATTCCTGTCTGTGGATATATACCCATTGGCGGATAGTTGGTTCATGGAGTTGTTTAAGTCATTGTTGAATTTGGCTTAGTGCATGGTCGCTGGACTATTTAAGTCATTGATAAATTTGGCTTGGCGCATGGTCGCTGGACTATTTAAGTCATTGCTGAATTTGGTTTGGCGCATGGTCGCTGGACTGTTTAAGTCATTACTGAATTTGGTTTGGCGCATGGTCGCTAGACTGTTTAAGTCATTATTGAATTGGCTGGTTGGGGGTTCCATTCCCACCAATTGCCATATCCCTAACCATAGGTGAGTTGGTTTAAAACTATTGGCAATATAAGGTAGGTCGTGGGTTCCAATCCCACGGACCTGCGTATACATCGTGGCTTTTATTTATTATTATATTTTTTTTTTTAATTTCTTCTATGAAATTTTTGTCTAAGAAGGGATGCATCATACTACTTGCAACTAGTTGAATGGTACAATTGTACAGGTTATGGCAATGCTTAAATGATCAGAATTCTGGAACTCGTTTCTTGGATACGTTTCTTAATACATGCAAAATTTCCATATTGACATATTCTTCAATTTATATTGTTTTAATGTCTTAAAAAAAATCTAGATTTATTGATTTCAATAGATCATTGCACTTCTTGAATAAGATTTGGCATGATATATCTAATTTCTCTTCTTTCTATATTTTCCATTTAATATCTCTATTTTGGGAAACCCTGTAGATTTCGTGGCAACCGAGGGCTTCTGACCTTGTACATTTATGAGTATTGTTACATCAGTCCCAAGGGTTATTGGTCTTATGTTGTTTTTTTTTTTTTGAGTCTGTTTCTAGCCATGAATGTGTTGATTCTTTCTTTTGTCTTTCTCATATTTTAAATGTACTGGCCTATTGGTTTTAGGGATGTTTCCAATCTATGTTTCAACTTTTAGTTGCAGTCCACCATTATCATGTCCTCCTTGATGGCAGATCATTTGGGATTGGCCTAATCCTCACAGAAGCACCGTTCGCACTCTAGTTTGATCTTGTTGCTTTGATTTATGTGATAGCCAAGTCTACATGTGATACCCTTCAAATCTTGTTCTATCTGTAACCCACTAAGGAAATACTGTTAAAAGACTTGAAATGCACTTTTCAATATTTTGTTCAATTTTGTTAAAAGACTTGAGTTTTAGCAATTTTTGTAATACATCGTATGCCTTGAATTCTAATGTTTACGTGGTCAGGGTATGACATTATCCCTTAGCCTGCAATGAATATACAGGAGCTCTAATAATTAATAATGCAGTAAGTGCATTGCAACCTGAATGGTATTTAATTGTGCATATATGGTAGTTGTAAGTCTTTTAGACATTGCTTTTTTTTTGTTACTATTCAGTTAGTTAATGCTAATTGTAACAACCCATGTTGGCACAAGGATAAAATTCTGTTGTGGGTGGTCAAGCCCAGGTTTTAGTTTTGAAACCGGGCTCTGATACCATGTGTAATGGCTTAATTAATTTAAACAACCATTGAATTACAACACAACAGTAAAATTTAAAAGTTACTTCATTAGCACATTCGCAATCAAATCCATCATAATAATAATATTTAATAACAAATTTTTATACAAAACAATGCATAATTCTTGGTAAATACCTGAACCTGATGCTATCAACCTGTGTTTGCCCGTCGCTTGCTTCCTTCCCGCTTCTAGAAAATACTACCCAAAACCGTCCTCCTTGCCAACTATGTAGCTCCCTAGCCCCAGGATATCAATGGATATCCTGGCCCTCCGTGCCCAAAACCTCTAGCAACTCCGATGCACTGTGTCAATGCCACTCACAAAATTTCACCTCCCTCTCTACAATACTCAGAGCTCCCAAAATCCATCCCCCAACTCCCGTCGAATGACCTCCCATCAAACTCCTTCCCTTCCTTAACCCTCCTTCACCAACTTCCCTTCATTTACTTCCTACCTAATATCTTATCCCAATCTTTAATGTCTTATCCCCCCTTCATTACTATCTTATCCCATTCATTAATGTCTTACCCCCCCTTCATTAATATCTTATCCCATTCTTTAATATGTTTCCATTTTCGGGAACGTAACTTAATTTAATAATATATTTTATTATCCACCTTTATTTATTTACCTTATTAATTTATGAGTTAATTAATACTTAAATTAATCAAAATCAAGAATAACTAATTAATAATAAATAATTAGTTAATGTTTTTGTAAGAAATAAATATAGTTTAGCTAATCTTTTAGGATTATATTATTAATTAATTATAATTAATAATCAAGGGTCGTTACAGACTTGAAATGCACTTTTCAATATTTTGTTCAATTTTGTTAAAAGACTTGAGTTTTAGCAATTTTTGTAATACATCGTATGTCTTGAATTCTAATGTTTACGTGGTCAGGGTATGACATTATCCCTTAGCCTGCAATGAATATACAGGAGCTCTAATAATTAATAATGCAGCAAGTGCATTGCAACCTGAATGGTATTTAATTGTGCATTTATGGTAGTTGTAAGTCTTTTAGACATTGTTTTTTTTTTGTTACTATTCAGTGAGTTAATGCTAATTGTAACAACCCATGTTGGCACAAGGATAAAATTTTGTTGTGGGTGGTCAAGCCCAGGTTTCAGTTTTGAAACCGGGCTCTGATACCATGTGTAATGTCCTATCTAAAAGAACCTAAAATTTAATAAATTTAAACATAAAATTTGTATCATAATTTCTTTACGGTTTTATATTCAACAAACTAACAAACCGAAGGTTCATGGTTCAGTAAATTCTAATGAGTAGCATGATATAAAAATCATATAAAAAAAACATACACGGCATAGTAAAATAATGAACCATCATAACGATAATGACATGCCATAATAATGAACATAAATACCTCTCAAGTGATGTTGTTTCCCCAACTCTTTTTGCCCAAGCTGCTCTGCCCAAACTCTGACCAAGCTGCTCTGTCCAAACTTTGCCCAAAACTGAATCTTTCCTCCCAGCCATCTAGGAACAGAGCCTATCTGACTCCCTAGCTCCAGGATTCCATAAGGATTCCTAGACCCCGAGCCCAAAACTCCCAGCAACAGATGTTGCCCTGTAACATTCCAACAAATTCCTCAAGCCAAAAACCAGAAATACAGTCTTCCCATCCCTCCCTTGGAAAATGCTCCAATACAATCTCCTAATATCCAAAACTTCTCCCTGCCCCCAAAATCCAAAGTCCCCCTCTTGAATGTCTTTGCCCCCTCATATCCGCCCGTCCATTCACAGCCTCTCCCCACCTTATCTCTCCATTCAATGCCAACCACCGTATCCCCTTCTCCTTAATGGTTCCCTCCTTCAATACGTTAAGTTTTCTTTTAATAAATTAAAATTTATTAAACTTTAATTTGTTACCCAAACATTTAATGAGTTAATTAATTAATTAATCAATTAATTAATATACATTAAACAATAAATAAATAAATTATTATTATTAATAATAAATAATAAGTAATTAATTAATATACATTAGGACCATTAATTAAACTTAATAAACCTTAAACAATTATTTAACTTTGACAATTAGTTATTTAACTAGGGTTGTTACATACACCCACCCTTCAAGAAACTTCGTCCCGAAGTTAAAGTATTTTATGATACAAGGGAAAAGACACATGGTTCACACATTCATAACAAATAACCAACATTATTAGTAAGTAACCCAAGAAAACTCATACNTTTAATTTGTTACCCAAACATTTAATGAGTTAATCAATTAATTAATCAATTAACTAATATACATTAAACAATAATTAATTAATTAATTATTACTAATAATAAATAATAATTAATTAATTAATTAATTATTACTACTAATAAATAATAATTAATTAATTAATATACATTAGGACAATTAATTAAACTTAATAAACCTTAAACAATTATTTAACTTTGACAATTAGTTATTTAACTAGGGTTGTTGCAGTGCACCCTATAATATTATCTCCCTTTATAAGGTTATTACTCCCTCTAAAATCAGATCATCTCTTGTCATTGATAGGGATATCAAATATTCCAGTTCCATCATGAGCAATCATGCCCATATAGGTGTTAAAATATTGTGTAACTGCAAAGAATATTCTTATCCCCTTTTTGGATTGATCATGTCGGGCATTGTAATTGACCAAATCCCCTTTTGTGGATTGGTCAAACCCTAATTGTAATATGCAAATTAAGAATTCGGTCCCCAGGAAAATTAAAGTGGTTCTAACCACCCAGAAAGACAAGTCGGCCCTTCCAATGAAGAGACGCATCCTTTCAGCACTTGCCAGTTTGTATAAATAAAGAAAGCCAGTCACTCATTTTCTCACTCACTCATCTCACTCATCTAGTGCGCAAGTATTGAAGGAAGCTACAGTTACCAGTTGCCAGTAGAAGGAAGAGAGAGAGGCACATTGCTTCGGAGAGGATATTATCTAGTGTTTGGTTCATTGTCTTGGCATTGGATTGGCTATGGTTCTTTGACTACTTTATGGTCTAGCAACATGGTAGTTTGTCTCTTGTAGAGAGAGAGTTATTCTGGTGTTGTACTTGGTTATTAAATCTATATTAAAGAAGCTTTGTTGGGTTTTCTTCCCCTTAAGGGTTTCCCAGGATAAATGCTTATGTATCTTGTGATTGTGTTTCTCTTAGTGATCCTATCTATGTTATGGTTATCTAGTAAATTGAAAAGAAACCTAATAATAGATTAAACTTTAACATAGTATCAGAGCTAAGTTGAAGATAGCATCTTTCATAGGAAAAAGAAAAACATCATTGTTGTCGTACAAGAAAATTAGGGATTTTTATTAAAGAGGAATTTCAGCCCAAAGATCATCTAGAAAAGTGTGTCCTAGCCTAAGTAACTCATTGGCACCTTCAACTTACCTTTTCAATGGATAGAACTCTCATAAAGTGAAACCCTATCTTTCACCAGTACCAGAAGTACCAGAAAACCAGAAGTACCAGGAAACCAGAAGTACCAGAAAACCAGAAGCACCAGTCCAGAAATCTGTTGGTCAAGTTTGAAGGGGAAAAAATTGGATTTTCTGAAATCTAACCAGACCACGCTACTCACCTCAACCAAGTGCACCTCCTGGTAAGTTCAAAATTCAATTCTCAGCATTTTCATTTTTTGGTCATTTTCCTAGCTCCAGGTAAAAGGTGTCTGCAAGCACTAAGCTCATTGACAAGCTAGAAGGTGTGGAAAAATTTTGTGCCTAGAAGTATAGTATTTCAATCATTCTTGAAGAGAATTACCTAGAAATATTCATTAAGAGAATGTACCAAAAACCGTCGATGTTGCAGATAAAGAAAAACACCAAAAAAAAGACAAAGTTAGGGCCAATAGAATCATTGCAGATTCTATCAAATATCACTTGATTCCTCAAGTGGCCTCAAAGAAGACTCCAAAATAAATTTTGGATTCCCTAAACCTATTATATGAAGGAAGGAACATCAATTGGAATATGAATCTAAGAACTCAACTCAAGAATACAAGGATGCAGAAAGGAGAAACAATTCAGAAATATTTCTACAGAATATCACAATTCAAAGAAAAACTAGAAGATAACTCTGTAAGAGTTCTATATAAGAAGAAAGATGTTTCAAAGATCAGATGCTACAACTGTCAAAAGTTGGGAAACTTTTCCTATAATTGTCCTCAAGGAAAAGGGAAAAGAAAGCATCAAGCACATGTGGCAGAGGAAGGGGAATCTCCTCCCTCAAAGAAAGATATAGTAGAAATTGAGAAATATGTACTTTAAGTTGAAGATAGTTGATTTGAAGAAAGATAGCAAATGGTGGAGTTTGTGGATCCTCCCCACACAAAAACAAAAGATGTGTGTCTATGCAAATTTATGAAGGAAGTATCAGAGAAGAGGATAAAGAAACAGATAAAATATTTATTTCAGGTGTGATCACTCATGCAAGTGACAAAGGTATGTGTTTAGCTATTATAGTAAGGGAAAATTTGGTAATTTCATAGCTAGAGTGAAAACGAGCTCAAAATTATTATTCATGATTAGGGTTTCATATGTGTACATGGTTGAACAAGTTTTGCTTAAGAAAAGATGTGTATTACTCTGATAGAAATCATGATATAGTTTTATTTGATTACTGTTTATTGTTATTGACTGATTGGCTAAGTGACATATCTTAGAAAGCATATTGTAAGTAAGTTTACAAGTCTCGGAAGAAAGAACTTATGCCTTGACTTGCGGAAGTTAGACAACATGAGAAGGACTTATGATATGGTGAGAGTCAGTAAGAACCAGACAGTATCCAATATTCATATAGGAGTAGGAGTCTCCTAAATATGCAGAACAAAAATGTCCAATATGAAGAGAAATATGGATACTCAGATATAGTTAATGAGATGCAGGTAACTACAGGTTGCTCCAATATCGTTCTTATAGATGCAGAGGGAGCAGGTTGATCCAATATGAAGTCAGAAAGAGAGAATTGTTTGAACTCAAGAAGGCACCCGGGATATTACAGAAGAGAACTTCAAGGATGATGATTATCAGATGTTATACAGTTAAAGAAGCTCTTATTTTGGTGCAAGAGGGAGCTATGTCTCCGAGTTTGAAATGGAGGATCGTGATTTGGTGAAGTTAGGAAATCATATGGATGGTGCCCAGAAGATGGGTAGCATGGTATTATACCATGGAAATATTTTGGACCACAAGATATTTTTTTCAGATCCCATAGCTAGACCTTCGTAGAGAAGGAAGAGACATTCATAGAGAAGGAATGAGCAATCCCACAGGTAGAAATTCATAGAGAAGGAAAAGATAATATACCTTTGTAGAGAAGAAAGAGACCTTCGTAGATAAGGAAGAGACCTTCGTAGAAAAGGGGAATGAGAAATTTTCCAAGGTTGGCCTCTGTCCAAGTGTTGAGTTTTAGATACTCTAGGGACATGCTAGAATACCCTCGTAGAGAGGGGTGTGACCACCCTCGTAGAGAGGAGTGTGGATTTTTCTCCAAGGGGTAGCGGGTAGATACTCTCCTCTAGCCAAGGATTGAGTATATTGGAACACAAACCTTGACCATGTGGAATGGTTAGTTGGATCTTCAGGTTTGTGTCATGATCCTACGTGGATCATGGAAAGGAATTATACTCTTGCCCAGGCTAGCATCTTAGCTTCTCTAGTTCATGTGGGATGACTAGGAGTGAAGATATGGTAGTAGTCCTCCCCAGTGGATGGGTGAGATAGATGACTACAAGAGAAGCGAGAATATAAAAGGAATGGAAAAACTCATAGAATATCTTATGTGTGAAGATAAGACATCTTCTGTGTGAAGATAAGATATCTTCTATGTGAAGATAAGAAAGAGTATATTCTGCGTGAAGATGAAAGAAAGAAAGAGTATCTTATGTATGAAGATAAAGAGAAAAAAACTTGTTTAATATGGATTCATGGAGAACCAGTCAGTGATCGTGATGCCAGATGACCAAGTGGATTATGTTGATGTTGTTACCTAGTTGATGATGTTGCCCAGTTGATGATGTTATCCATTTGATGTTGTTACCCAGTTGATCATGTTGCCCAGTTGATCATGTTATCTAGTGGATGTTTTTACCCAATTGATGATGTTATTCAGTTCATGTTGTTTTCTAGTTGATGATGATTATCTAGTTGATGATATTTGCTAGATGATATTGTTCAGTTGATGATGACATCCAGTGACCTGTCCAAAGTTAAAGAATATCCTTCTTGTTAAGAGGGAGTGTTAAAATATTGTGTAACTGCCCCATTTTGGGATTGATCATGTCGGGCATTGTAATTGACCAAATCCCCTTTTGTGGATTGGTCAAACCCTAATTGTAATATGCAAATTAAGAAGTCGGCCCCCAGGAAAATTAAAGTGGTTCTAACCACACAGAAACACAAGTCGGCCCTGCCAGTGAAGAGAGACCTCCTTTCAACACTTGCCAGTTTGTATAAATAAAGGAAGCCAGCCACTCATTTTCTCACTCACTCATCCCACTCATATAGTGCCCAAGTATTGAAGGAATCTGCAGTTACCAATTGCCGAAAGAAGGAAGAGAGAGAGGTGCATTGCTTGGGAGAGGATATTCTCTAGTGTTTGGTTCATTGTCTTGGCATTGTATTGGATATGGTTCTTTGACTATTTTCTGGTCTAGAATCATGGTAATTTTTCTCTCGTAAAAAGAGAGTTATTCTAGTGATGTACTTGGTTATTGAATCTATATTAAAGAATCTTTGTTGGGTTTTCTACCCCTTGAGGGTTTCTCAGGATAAATGCTTGTGTATATTGTGATTGTGTTTCTCTCAATGATCCTATCTCTGCTATGGTTATCTAGTAAATTGAAAAGAAACCTAATAATAGCTTAAAATTTAACAATAGGAGATGTTTCCACACAGTTTAAAATCCCAAAGCCCCCAATAGATATCACACAAAATAATGGATCTGATACACTATTTCATATCCTCTTTTGTGGATGTTCAACTTTAAATTGCTTATTATTTTACCTTTGTTCCATAATCTTGGGTATTTGGAAACAACCCTTCCACCAGTCCCCATATCATAATACAGGGGGTAGTACCACTTCCTGCCTTGGTCACATAAGACCGAGCTCTCAACACAACACCAACCCACAATATACCCTTCATGGGAACCATTATAGCACCACCTTGTATCCAGTGCCCCTACACATCATGATATTACAAGACACATGGCCTAATAGAAATTATTCACCAAGATAGTTTCATTATTTCTTGTGGAAAATCCCCTTTATCCTTAGTAATTTTTAGTTCCTCCATAGGGAAACTTGGCCTCCCTTAGGGAGGTCCTTTTTCAAGAACCCATGGTTCCCCGGCCTCCTTCAGGGAGTGACTTTATAAGGAACCCATTGTTCCATGGCCTCCCTTAGGGAGTGCCTTGTTCAGGAACCCATGGTTCCCTGGCCTCATTTAGGGAGTGTCTTTTGTAAGAACTCATTGTTCCACAACCTCCTTCAAGGAGTGCCTTTTTCATGAACTCATGGTTCCATGGCCTCCCTTAGGGAGTACCTTTTTCTAGGAACTCATCGTTCCCTACCCTCCTTTAAAGATTATGTCTTCTAGGAACTCATTTTTCCTTAGCCTCCTTCCAAGGGCACCCAAAATTTTCATCAAGGGACCATGTTTCCCACCAATGTCAAAAGATCAGGTACGCTTGCTCACTCTCATTTATATCAAATAATTGTCATATGTTCTTTATCATAATATATTTTTCACTTCAGGTATTTGATGTTTGTGTGTGCAGGTACTTGGTACAACAATATACAACCCATTCAGTCTTGGTCACCCTATGGCCCTTTCAGGTATATGTAATGTCCCTAGGTTGAAACCAATTGTAAATGTAAATACAAATGTGAGTAATTTGGTGAGTTGTTTGATATCATTTTTGTATGCACCTTCCATGGTATAGTGCGCACATGTACTACGTAGTAAAATGATGAAGTGTGAACATTCTAGGATACTGCGTGTAGCAAATTAAGTATGTGCGATTTTGAGGCCAGGGAACCTTTGTGTATATGTTGCGTTTATAGGCTGATGAGCCAGTTTTGTGATGATTAGGCCAGAGAGCCTAGATGTTAAAGGCCAATGAGCCTATTTTTGTATATGTCTCATCATTAATAAAAAAAATACATTGTTGCGCACAGACCCACCATGATAAAAGAGTATGGGGGATTAAACTCCATTACTTAGGGAAAGGGGGGGCTAAAAGTTAAGGAAAAGGAGCTAAGCTAGGGATCTTAAGCCAAAAAGGAATATTATATTAATATTCCTTAAATCATAAAGTATGGAAAATTATTTTATCCTAAGTTCTAAGGATGGGGACAAGTGGGACAAAGTAGCTCCCAACATGACAAGTGTCAAGTTGGGAACATGCATACATATAGTTTGGACTTAGTTCATTTTCCCATTCCTTCCATC
The DNA here is from genome assembly GCA_010110895.2 of Picea sitchensis. Taxonomy (NCBI): domain Eukaryota; kingdom Viridiplantae; phylum Streptophyta; class Pinopsida; order Pinales; family Pinaceae; genus Picea; species Picea sitchensis. The sequence goes on from SNQJ01S0031640.1 coordinate 45,963, forward strand.
ATTCAGTCATCCATTCAATCATTCCAGGATCATTCACGCACTCAGTCAGTTGTCCTCCATACCTTCATGTCACTGTACCTGAACCTGTATCTGGAACCATACATGTTTGTGTACTTGGTTATCTTGGGAGATGGACTGAAGAAGCGGGTTGTCAGGCCCGTGGGATATTGAAGAGAAGAGTTGTCAAGCCCGTGGGATATTGAATAGGAGGGTTGTTAGGCCCGTGAGAAATATATTTGGGTGAGAGAATTGTTGGGAATTGATTTCCGAAGGTGCTAAACTGCAACTACAGGGCTCTGAGACTTCCTATTCGACATGTTGTTGAAGCCCAAAAAAGAAGTGGGGCAGCCGCAGGACTATTGAGCAGAGAAGGGGCACACTTCCTGGGGTGGTACAGGCATGTGGGGAATGAGGAACTAAATGTTGTTAGTTTGAGTTGGCACCTGTGAAAGAGTCTTCCTATTGTCTATGATCCATTAGTCTAGTTAGGAATCCCTTTAACTAGGTGGATTTTAATCCCAGCTCGGGGGTGACCCACTGCTAAGAGTGATGAGCATTGTGGTCTAAGGATGGCAGGTTTGCGGAAGGTATACACGTAGCTGGTGATATTATTACCAAGATAAGTGTCGATTGTGTGATAAATTACATGTTGCATTATTATTTACGTGTTTATTTTATGGGTTTATCCTATGTGTGGTTTATAACTGTCTTTATATTTATGGTATTTCCTGTATATGTTGCATGTATATGTTTATTGTTATTTCAATATGAATATGTGCATTTACACAATGTATTTTCATATTTAAGTTTTATATATAAGTTCTGCAAGAGTTATGTGTGTATATGTTTTAATTGCATGCAGTTCGAAAAATTTATGTGGCGTAGCTCATATAGATGTTGGTTATGTTACAGTATGTTGAGTAGAGAAAGAAAGTGTTTTCTAGAGTAGCATGGCCTGACTTGGGTGGTCGGGGATGTTACAATATGGTATCAGAGATTCGGTTTTCAACACTAAGCCTGGATGGGCCGAACAAGTTGAGTTGAAGAGAAATTTCACAGAGGATTGATTTTGAAGTGGCCAAATTTCATTTTACAGAGAATCCATGGTAAAAAGTAACAACAATTGCGTGTAATTGGAAAAAATCCCTAATTTATGTTGTTAAATTCATGGGAAAATTAAGAAATTTGTCCATGTTGTAAGATATTCTTGATTTAATATCTTTTCTAGCAAATTTAGACCTGGAATTGGTTGAATTTGAAGTTACAGCGAAGCCATGACAAATGGAGCAAGATTAGTAATTAAAATTCTCAATTCATGAATTGAGTTTGGGAAAAATTCATTCCAGAAATCTCAACCCATAACGATTTCTTGTTGCATAGGTTGAACTGATGTTATTGGGGTGAAATTGAACAAATTTCATAGTTGCATAATGTCTACGATAAAAATGGGGAAAAAGACTGAATTTCTGCAACGGAATTCATAAGGAATTGATGCGCATAAAAATGAATGTGCGTAGGTGGGCACAATAATAATGCATGTTGCACAGTGAAAAGGTTGTGATATGAGGAAAAATATTGGCATGTTGGTGCGCCACGTGGAAAATATTGGTGTGCGAGTGAACGTGCTAAAATTTGGCGTCGTGCGGAAAAATATTGGCGTACTGGTGCGCGTGCTAAATTTGACATTGCGCGGAAAAATATTGGTGTGCGGGTGCATGCACTAAATTTAGGATTGCGCAGTGTGGATTGAGTGACGCATGTGTAATTCTGGTGCATGTGTTGTGTGCAGTTTTGGCAAAGTGCAGAGGAAATTTGTTGGTGCGCGCAATGTGGGTTTATGTTGTCGCACAAAAATTTAGTTAATGGTGCGTGCGGAGTACTGATGCGCAGTGGGGGAATACTAAAATTTGGCATGGTGTAGCGCATAGAGTGAAATTTGTAGGGAATATTAGCGTGCAACACAAAATGGTGCGCAACAAAAAAAAATTGTGCGCAACAGGTATTAGTGAAAGAACCAAAATTTGGTGCGGTGGATATTGGTGCAACAGAGAAGTGATGCACAATGGTTATAGGTGCGCGGAGCATGAGTTACCTTATGGTGTTGTTGCACATGCTAAATATGGATGTACAGGTTGAAATTTGTGTGCACGAAGTGGTTTGGATGGTGAACAACAACAGAAAACCAGTGAATTTCCGCGACATTTTATATTGTTTGAACGTCATCTTTTTGCAACACGTTTTTGAGGCCCTTAACAGCGTTTTTAGGTACAAAAAAACCACAAGAACAGAGTGTATGTACACTATGTGTTTGCAGCTCAAATAAAAAAGCCCGGAGATATATTTCTAATGGTGTAAATCGTTCGTTAAACGAAGATTTTATGAGAAAGTTACAACACAAACATTGGAGGGTAAATTTTAAGACCCAACAAACTTCGAAGAGCCATAACTTTCTATTCTGGAATCATATTGAGGCACAGGAGCAGTCAATGGAAATATATTGAACCATATAAGACATTCATAGAGCTGAATTAAATTTTTGGATATGTTAAAAATGTTTAATATGGAAAAGAAGGTACCTGCATCATTCCAAACCAAAAGCACGAATTGGCCTAGAAGTTTAGCAGGTTGTAACTAGCATCCCAAAACCCAAAAAGAGGTGAAAATTGGACAGACTGTCAAAAATATGTATATGAATAAACCCAATTGAGATCCTACAAAAAAATCCAATGGAGTAGGTGAAAAAATGTATAATTAAAACGCCAAGTTGACGTGTGAACAGAAGAATTAATGGGCAATTTTCAAATAACCATAACTTTCTACTCAAGACTTGGAATTGAGCATGGAAGAAGCTGTTGGAAGGGTGTTGAACATTTTAATATAAATATTTACCCAGAAAATTGATCTGGGCTTTGAATGTTTCAGGAAACCAAAAGAAACAATTCTAATATATTATTGAACCAAAATGGTTCATATTTTTCATGAAATTGTTGAGTTAGTTAACCTGACAAAGTTTTGTTGGATGCACATTTTGGAGATTTAACAACAACTAGATCAGATCAGGATCAACACAGAGTCCATAGGAATGGAAAATGCATAGGGGAATTACAGCCAGGGAGATGATATCAAAGGGATGGATGTCCATTTGGGCATTGAAGGAACAAACTCCAATGGACATGGAGGAGGAAGGGATGAAAACATGAATAGGGTAGAGACCATTAAAAATTTGCAGAAGGATGTCCAAAGCCATAAAGTTGATAATGAAAGGATTATGAGAGCCAAGGAGCAGCAGGAGGACTTCAACATGAAGTTAATGCAGAGCTTGAACATAATAGAAAAGAAATTGGATAAGGAGAGTGGCTCAAGCAAATATGGAAGTCACGGGTCTCCTGATGAGAAAAGAAGAACAATAAGTGTTAGCAGACATCACCATCACTCCCCGAGGCATTCCAATAAGAGGGCACACAACAACTCAATTCCATCCCCTGTCAGGAATCATAAGAGGTCTGGGGTGGATGAGCTATGGGGAGAAATGAACAAAATCAAACCTCCTACATTTGATGGTGAGCACAAGAAGGATGAAGATGCAAAGACATGGTTGTTGGGCATGAGAAAGTATTTTCAATTGCATAATTATTCTTCTCATGCAAAAGGTATAATTTCTATCTANAAATGAACAAAATCAAACCTCCTACATTTGATGGTGAGCACAAGAAGGATGAAGATGCAAAGACATGGTTGTTGGGCATGAGAAAGTATTTTCAATTGCATAATTATTCTTCTCATGCAGAAGGAAGAATTTCCATCTATCAACTCAAGGTAAAGGCATCCATGTGGTGGGATCAGCTTGTACAGGTGCAACACATTAAAGAGAAAAGTGTTACTTGGAGGGAATTCAAGAAGTATTTTGAAAAGAAATACTTGACTAAGAGATACTATGACAAGAAAATGAAAGAGTTATTTGAACTCAATCTTGGGAGTATAACCATAGATGAATATGAAAGAAGGTTTTTAGAACTGTTGAAGTATGTTTCTTTCATCAAGGATGAGACAGTTGAGATTCAAAGGTATTTGAGTGGATTACCATCATTCATCAGTGACAAAATATAGTATGATGATCCCAAGACTTTGGAGGATACCATAAAGCAAGCTAAATTCCTAAATGATCATCAAAAATCAAGGCCGACTTTCCAAAAATCTTGGGAAGACAAAAATAAATTCAATATGGATCAAAGGAAGAAGCGTACTAAGCCACCATTCTTTAGAAATAATCCTCAGGGACAACCAACTTATAGAGAACCCAGAATGATTGATACAGGGGGTCAAAGGCCAAGGCAACCACCTATTCAATGTTGGGGTTGTAAAGGAGGTCGTATGTTGAGATATTGTCCTCATAGAGGTGAAAAAGTGAGAATTGTTCACAATGTACAACAAGCTAAAATGGTGGAAGACATGGGAATAAATGTACCAAGGATCTATGCAGCCCTGAAGAACAAGCAAGCAGAGTATCAGTCACATATGATTGAAGTGGAAGGTATGATCAACAACCAAACCATTGCTATTTTAATTGATTCAGGAGCTAGTCATAGTTATAAAGATCCTAAGATGCTGGAAAGTTTTCATTTGCCAAGAAGCAAGCATGGAAAATCTTGGTTGGTGCAGTTGGCTACCAAAGTCAAAAGAAAATTTAATGAAATGGTTAAGTCATGTCTTATGGACATGAATGGACTGAACACCAAGGAAAATTTGAACATATTTCCTTTAGGTTCCTATGACTGTCTAATTGGGATGGATTGGTTGGACCAACATCATGTTATACTATACTGTCATAACAAGGCATTTACTTGCTTGGATGAGTAAGGGAACCTAAGGAAAGTGCAAAGAATTCCCAGGGCAATAACCATCAGAGAAATTTCAGCAATGCAACTGAATACATGTTACATAAAATGGCATTTTATGCAAAAAAAAAAGCATTTGAGTATTTTTATGCTGCTCATTTTTAGCTTTGGGAAGCCACCTTCCTCGTAGAAAGTTTTGAGAATTCATATCAAGTGTTAGAGCTCTCTCCTCTTGAGTATTTCATCACTCTTTTCTTCACCATTTTCCTTTGTTAGCCATTGATAGTAGAAAGAAGAATTTGTACTTTGGTACTCAAGAGCCTTCCCAAGGAGGAAGAGGGGACTCATAAGTTCCCATATTTCTCTAAGGAGTATCAATTCAAAGATAAATTTACTTGGTATATCTCTCTTGTGTTTTTTGTGTGCATTCATTTCAAGTTATTGTTTTCTTAGTTTAGATTTATTTCCTTGTTGTTTATCTCTTGTTTCTTTATGTTAGTTGAGCCACTAACCAACTAACTCTCTATTGTGATTTATGGATAGCCTAACTAGACCATTAAGGAACTCCTTTTTTCTCACTCTTATGACAAAAAGAACCCAACACACCCCATTCCTCAAACATCCCATTGAGCTATCCAAAGTGCTCCAAGTATAATGAGTCACCTCAAAGAAATTCCATGACTTAGGCATGTTCAAACCAATACTTATTCCAAACTCAACCAATGATACCCTATGGATCTCTAAGTCATTGCAAAATCATTCACAAGTCACTAGGGTGCACTTTTCCTCTTCCAATTTCCCATACCAAAGGCAAGTGAAAACCACCCAATTCACTTGGTCTTCATTCTACACATTTAGGTTGACTACCAACAATTCTTGGTCGACTTGACCTTTCTCACTCCATCTGTCTCCTAGAATGAAACTTCCTTTCACCTACTGCAAGTGTCCAAAAAATGGCACTATTGTCATGACCTTCAATTCATCGCATGACCTAAGGAATCTGGCTAAGGCACCAAGAACCAAGGTGCCTCATCCATCATCTTACATTACCTTCCTGTAGATAAATATCCAATGATCCAAATGCTTCCACTCAAGATCCGATGGTCGTGTAGGGATACCCCTCTAGAATGAAATTTATACTGCAAAATTTTCATAATATCAAAGGATCTATTCGATCAAGAAATTGACTTGTTATTGGAGAATAACTAAACATAACTTCACACTAGAATTTGTCTGAGAAATATTGAGATATACATCTAAATGCTATAAATAATTTCAACCCTGATTTTATTCATTCATTTTCAGAACATGAGATGAGACTGTCTCAAAGTTATTTGGGCTTACTACACACAATCTCACACTCTCCAACTTACTTATCAAGAATCATTTTACATAATTTGATATAGTTCAATGAGCCCTCCTCTAGATCTAACAACCAGATCCTAAATAAATCTCAACAAATCCCCAAATCACTCACTTTGTTCTAAAAATCAAGAACATAATCACACCTATCACAACTACGTTCGATCTGTATTCCTTCTAGAGGCCCCTCGAACTAATTATTACAATAAAAATAAAAATTAAGGAACCAACCCCCTTTAGTAAATGGTTTGACCCTCTTAGGGTTAGCTTCATGAATTTTCTTTGATGCTCCTGCATCAGAATCTCGTGAAACAGAAATGTTCATGAACTCTTGTCCATGAGGTCTTCAAGATTCTTTCAATGCTTCTATATCTCTACAACAGTCATCTAGGTTGCATCCTCCACAAGAATATCTTTCCACTTGACTAATTAGTTGTAGTAATCCTTCTTCCTAGTCTTCTTAACAATTTTCTGATCAAGAATTATTTCCATCTACAACTTCTTGGTTGTAGGTAGTTGCTTCATACACTAAACATCTTCATTGCCATATCCATCCTCTACTTCATATTCTCTGTAGGGGTACAGGTCTACAACATTGAATATTGGAGATATTCCAATATCTAGTGGTAACTCTAATTCATAGGCATTGCTTGAAATTTTCCCCAGGATCTTACAGGGTCCTATTTTCTTCAACCTCAGTTTGTTATATTCTCCTCTTTGGAATCTCTCCTTTCTCATATGTGTCAATAATTGGTCTCCAATTTCTAATTTAACCTCTCTTATTCTCTGATCTTCCCTCTGCTTATACATATGATTGTTGTCTTCTAGTTGTTCCTTGACTTGTCCATGTAACCTCTACATTTATGCAGCAAATTCTTCTACATTTTCACTTCTCAGTTATGCTTTGCCTAAATTTATGAGTTCATAAACACCTCTTGTATGCATTACATACACTATTTGGAATGGACTCTTTCCTATACTCTTGTTAGGTGAGTCATTATAAGAAAATTCATCTTGTGGTAAAACTTGATCCCAGTGATTTTTGTGTTCATAAACTAGACTCCTCATCATGTTACCCAAACTGTTGTTTACTACTTCAGTATGCCCATCAGTCTGAGGGTGATAGGATGAAAAAAATGTTAAATTTGTTCCAATATTTCTCCATAAGGTTCTCCAAAAATGTCCAATGAATTTAGTGTCTCTATCTGAAACTATATTTCTGGGCAATCCATGCAATCTTGAAATTTCCTTAAAGAACAAGTTTCCTATGTGTGTTGCATCACTTGTTTTGTAACATGGTATAAAGTGTACCATCTTATAAAATATATCAACAACTAAAAATATTAAATCACTTCCCCTATGTGTTCTAAGTAAACCTAAAACAAAGTTCATGCTTATAGAATGCCATGGTCTGTCTGGTATAGGTAATGGATGGCACAAACCTACATTTTATTGTTTTCCCTTGGCCTATTGAAAATTTTTGCATTTGTCAACAAATTTCTTCATATCAGATCTCATACCTGGCCAGAAATAAGAACAATTTAATTGGAAAAACGTCTTGTCATGGCCAAAATGAACATATAATCCTCCACTATGTGTTTCTTTTAGCATTTTTCCCTCATTGAACATTTTGGAATGGAAAAGTGACTTCCTTTGAACAATAATCCCTCCTGTATCATGTACTCCATTCAAAGACTCTTATCTTCCATCAATGGATTTTCACATGCTTCATAAGCTACTTTAAATTCTGGATCTTCTTTGTACGTCTCTTTGAGATGCTCAAATCCTAGCGTACTTACTTGAAATTCTTGCAAAATTAAACATCTCGTGCTCAAATCATTTGCAACCTTGTTTGCATTCCCACTAATATGTTTAATAAAAAAAGTAAAATTTTGCATGAATTCTACCCATTTGGAATGTTTTTTATTTAATTTCTCCTGCTTGGTTATGAATTTCGAAGCATGGTTATCAGAATATAAGATGAATTATCTAGGCATAAGGTAATGCCTACACTTCTTCAAGGCTTGTATCACTACATAAAACTCATTTTCATAAGTTGAATATTTCTTCTTGGCATCATTCAAATTCTCACTTAAATAAGCAACAGTTTTATCTTCTTCACTCAGGATAACACCAATTTCTACCCCACTTGCATCACATCTGACTTGAAATGGCTTTTGAAAATCTAGTAAAAATAAAACTGGCTTTTCTGTAATCTTCTCCTTTAACAAACTAAATCCTTTTTCATCTTCTCTTGTCTAATTAAAAGACTTATGTTCCTTCCTTATAGTATCTACTATAGGAGCACAAATACTACTGAAATTTATGACAAACTTTATGTAAACTCTTGCTAACCTGTGAAATATTCTTACCTCAAAATCAAATTTTGGAGAAGGCCATTCTTTTATAGCTCTTACCTTTTTTGGATCCATATTCAATCCCTCTTGAGAAATCAAAAATCCCAAGTAAACCAGTTCTGTCTTCATAAAGGAACACTTCTTCAGACTTATTAAAAGGTTTTTATCCTACAACCTCTTCAACACCAACTTCAAACATCTCAAATGCTCTTCTTTAGTTCTATTGTGAACAAGGATGTCATCTAAATAAACAATTACAAAGTTTCCAATGAAATCCTTTAGCACCTCATTCATTAATCTCATTAATATGTTGGGAGAATTTTTCAAGAAAAAAGGAACGACAAGCCATTCATACAGTCCCTCATTTGTATTGAAGGATGTTTTCCACTCATCTCCTTCCCTCATACTTATCTTATGATAACCACTTTTCAAGTCTATCTTAGAAAAATATTTTTCTCCACTTAAACAATCCATTAAATCACCCATTCTAGGCAAGGGAAATATATACCTCATTTTCATCTTGTTGATTTCTCTAGAGTTTGTACACATCCTCCTGCCACTATATTTCTTTGGAATTAACCAATTAGGTCTTGCACAAGGACTTAAACTCTCCCCGCCCAAACATTTGTCCAACAACTCCTAGACTTGCTTTATGATTTCTTCATTTTCTCTTTGTGTCAACCTGTATGTAGCTTTGTTTAGTAAACTAGATCCTGGAATTAGATCAATATGATGACTAATGCTTTTAATAGGAGGGAAAGTATCAGGCAATTCATCAACTATTATATCAACAAATTCATATAACAATTCCTTAAGTTCAATAGGTAAATCATTTATAGTGGTGCTAGTGAGAATTACTCTCATCTTACCAACAACAACAAACTTCATTTCTTCTTCCTTCTTGACCTCCTGCAAAAGTTCCTTCCCACTCATACGTAGTAAAATTGTAGTGTCTTCCTCCTTAGTTCCTTCATCCTTCAGTGGTAGAAGAACATGTTTGTTTCCATTCTTTTAAAGGGTGTATGTATTCTTTCTCCCATCATTCATTAATTTCCTATCATATTTCCATGGTCTCCCCAACAAAATATGAAAAACATCCATGGGACAAACATCACACAAAATTTCATCCTTATAACTACCAATTTGAATTTATACTTTGCATTGTTCACTTACCAAAGTTATATGTCCCTTATGCAAGTAAGATACCTTATATGGAATAGGATGTGCCACTTTTTGTAGTCCTAATTTCTCCACCATTTCTATAGAAACCAAATTATCTGTACTACCATTGTCAATGACCACTTTGCATACCTTTCCTCTTGATTTGCATGTGGTTTTGAACAAGTTCTTTCTTTGTGTTGGTTCGTCAATTTATTTATCTGATTTTATTAAAACCCTCTTCAGCATGACTTCTTCTCCAATCTTAGGAGTCTCCTCCTTCCCTATTGGTTATCTTGTATTTTCTTGAGCTTCCACAATGTGATATCCTATGGTGTTTGTTGATTTATTTTTAGGACAATCCCAAGACATATGGCATCTCTTTCCACAGATATAACACCTAATCTCTCTACCTTTGCCTCTACCTCTTGAGAATAATCTTCTTCCCATGGATTCTCCTTATCTTGGTGATCAGATACTAGAGCTACCTCCTTCTTATTTTGTATTCTGAAATCTCCCTATGGATGATCCTTTTTCTCTGATTGGCTTCTTCCTATGGTCATTTGACTTTGTTTTTTGTCCAATTTCTCTTCTACTTTCAAGGTTGCTTGATAAGCATCTTCTAGAGTCCTCAAAGTGAGTAGACTAATTTCATCCTGGATTTCATACCTTATTCCACTGATATACCTGGAAAATTTCTCAACATCATCTTCTACATGACCTTCTCTGATGTTTAGTCTGTATAACTCTTCAGTATCCTCTTTCACTGACATGGATTTTTGTCTCAAATTTTGTAATTTCTTGAATAGATTCGCTGATAGTCCTTTATAATGAATTTGGCCTTAAACTTAGCTACCATTCTATCCCAACTCTTAATATTATCTTTTCCTTTCCTTTTTCTATCAACCTATAACTCATACCACCATAATGTTGCATGTCCGTTCAGCCTAGTTACAACATGATTGACTCTCTTCTCTTCATATATGTCCTCATAATCAAAATAAGTGCACATTGCATTGATTCAATCAACAAATTCATCAACATTTTAGTTCCCGTCACACATTGGAACTTCCATTTTAGGTCTGGCTCCTACCTTTGTAACCATCCTTAACAACTTCTCCTCAGTTGTTTCACCTCCTAGGGATTCTCCTACTTCACTAGAGCTTGTGTCTTTAGCCTCACTGACATCTCCTATGTTGGGTTATCTCCTCTAAGATGCTTCCATGGCTTCCATCCTAGCCTGAACTCTCCTTAGTTCATTATGCAACTCTGTAACAATGACATTTTCTAGCATACCTCTTCTCTTGGGAGGCATGGCTGCTGAATAAAATACTCAAGAGGGTCTGATACCAATTAATAGCTCGATTGAATCAATGTTCAATTTTGTTATTGTTGTTTGCAACCAAGAAACCTCAATTATCTTTTGTTCTTAATTTCAGTAGTGTTCTTCCTTGTATTTCCAATAGGACCGAGGGTTAGAACCCTGGTCTAATTCAAAAAGGTGAGGAAAAATATTTTTTCAACGGGTAAGGCCCGAGGGATTATCTTCTTGGTAATATGACCAGGACTTTTGATCTAGTGCTAACCAAATTCGGTTCTAACCTTATCCTATGCCCCACTTTTGGATCGATGATACTCTTTAAAACAATCGATGAGATGGAAGGTCCACGTGCTCTCGCTACTCCAACCAAGGGGTTTGTTAACACCTCAATGGAACGTGAATTACTTTTTAATTGACACATAATTCAATTGATCAACGTTCCATGTCAATTCATGTTTGGATTTGTAATTAAATCTTTGGAAACTTCACAATGAAAAAGAGGTTCCACCATAGATCCTTCTCTTTTGTCACAATCCTATGATGTTAACTTAATGGCCCTAATCGATCAACAAGAAATGGAGATCATTTATTTGGATGTGATCAATGATTGGCGCTTAATATAAATCTCTCATTACTTCCCTGTAGATAAAGATCTAATGATCCCAATGCTTCCACTCAAGATCCAACGGTCGTGTAGGGAGACCCCTCTAGAATGCAAATTCTACTACAAAATTTTCATAAGATCAAAGTATCTTTTCGATCAATAAATTGGTTTAATAATGGAGAATAACCAAACATAACTTCACACTAGAATTTCTCTGAGAAATATTGAGATATACATCAAAACGCTATAGATAATTTAAACTTTGATTTTATTCATTCATTTCCATAACTTGAGATGTGACTATCTCAAAGTTATTTTGGCTTACTACACATAATCTCACACTCTCCAAATTACTTATCAAGAAAAAATTTCACAATTTGATATATCTCAATGAGCTCTCCTCTGGATCTAAAAACCATATCCCAAATAAATCTCAACAAATCCCCAAATCACTCTCTCTGTTCTAAAAATCAGGAACAAAATCACACTTAATATCATAACTAAGTTCAATCTAGATGCCTTTTAGAGGCACCTCGAACTAATTATTACAATAAAAATAAAAATTAATGGAACCAACCCCCTTTAATAAATGGTTTGACCCTCTTGAGGTCACATTCATGAATTTTATGTGATGCTTCTGCATTAACTTCATAGATTTTGGTTCTTCCTCACACATGCCTCCAACAAACCTATGTTTCCATACTTCCCCAAAACTAGCCCAAAATAAGGTCGCCACTGTTATAACCCTAAATTGTCCTTCACATGCATACATGGACTTGGCCCTCTTACTTGCATTTTTTGCCAAAGCACTGTTGAGTTGCTCTTCTTAAAAAACCATTTTTTAGAAGATGTGTGCACCCTGCACCATTACTTCCCACGTACATACACTTGTTGCACCACTACAACTCACGTACATATGCATGTTTCACCATTACAACCCACGTATACTTGCAAAAGTTGCAAAAAATAAAAAGTTGTGAGGAATTCGTTGAGATTATGGGCTATTGGTAGTTTCCCAAATAATCCACATGATATAGCCCGTCACCCAACTGAATAACGATCATTTTTTCATATAAAAGGATAGTTGAGGTCTCATTTCACATCCAAGAATAAGAACAGTGAAACTCTACTTGATTTCACTTCCCCTCCTTGCCCAAGATATTGTTGCCTTTTGTGAGAATTTCTTCAACATTCCCTCATTAGCCCCTTCTCCCTCCATTTAACCCATTCACTTCCCTAGAAGATATCATAAGGTTGAGAGGAGAAGTTCTTACAAGGTGCACTTGGAGCTTGGTGAAGAGGAGCCCGGACCAGGTTAACGAAAAGGTAGTTGACTTAGATTGTAAAGGTATAATCTTCGTGTTATTAATAAAATAATTACATTTTCCTGTCCCAAATGATGGTGTCTTGAATACTTTTATTGGTTTATGCTTGACATTCTAACATCTAACCCTAGCTTATTTATGGAATAACATTCTTGTATTTCTTTTTTTTCCAATATTTGGATGCAGGTCAGCCCTGGGAGGACGCGTGAAGTCAGCAAAACTTCCAAGCGCAAGGAGGTCATCGCTAGACGTGCGATTAGAGGTATAGTTACACTATCTCCTTTTCCTTTCTTTCTTCATATGAGTTTTGGTATGTTTGGGGTAGTATAGAGAATTAATTGACTTTTAGATGGTTAATCGATCTGCCTACATTCTGAACCCTAGTGTAGTCAAAGGGGGGGGTTCTCTCTAGTAGAACTGACAACCATATTGGGGAAGCCTCTAGGGTTTTTAGGGGATTTTGGGTTGTTTGATTGGTTTGTTTTCCTTTCAAGTTTATGAGTCTGTTAAGGGATCCTGGTCATCTTCGGGTGATATACCAGTTGTCCATGCCCTGTGAGTCTATCTGTTCCTTTATTTTTTGGGAATATATAGAGGTGTACGTGCCTTGAGTCAACCCATGTACATACGCACTCTACTCAATCAACAACCCATGTACATACACAGGTTGTTGATGCAACAACCTGCATCTTTTTATTAAGAATTTTTTTGAAAAAGAGGGATTTGGCCTCTTTCCTTATTTAAGTTCACACTTCTCAGGGTTTCTTGGATCAGTCCAGAGTCTCTGTCTTACAGCCATGGCCTGGGTTAGAGTTAAGTTTACTTGTCTTCTTTATTTTCTTGTGTTTACTTTTGAAAGGGTTTTAAGCAAGCTTGTGAATTATAGATTTTCCTTCTAGGTTTATTGAGTGATTCCCTACGATCCGTAGTGGGATAAGGATCTGTTTAAGTCTTGTTTTAGTGTTCTTTTTACCCCTTTCACTTGCTTTGAAAAAAAGAGAAAAAAAAAATGTATTTCAGTTTTTCTGTTTGAAGCAATTTAAAAAAAAAAAAACTTTTATTTTCAGTTTGGTATAGTTAGAGTTGGTTATTTGCTAAAAAGGAAAAAGAGTCTATTTTTTAAGTTCTTTATTGATTTCTTGAAACATGAGTATCTTCATTTGCCTACAGAGCTTCATGGATATGTTCATTTTCCTACAGAGCTTCATGGATCTCGAATCCGTTCACTATCCTCTGTTGTCTTCTAGACCACTTGCTTTCAATACCCTCGATAGGTTTCAAACTTGTTATCTTGCTCATTGTGATCCACCCAACTGTCGACTGCACCTGCCTGGTGATTGACTGTGAGCTGGAAACTTAGTTTCCCATATTCTAGGGACTTACATGAGTGACTGCGGGGGTATATTGCAGTACCTAGGGTAGACGTTAGGTCACACTTCGTAGAGTATACACAGAGGGTGCTTCCTTGTTCGAGTTGCACTTGCACCGATTAGTTGCTCTAGTGTTGGTTGGCGTAACTATTCTTCCTACTAGATAGTTGTTTTCTTGATTTTTCTTATAGGAATTTTTCTAGTGTGTGCATGGTTTTTAAACGCTCGTTAATCCTTACTGTGTCAATTGATCTTTTCACAAAGTGGAAGATCAACAGCTTTGTTGGTCGTGAAGGCTTCAGGGCCTACCGCCAATTGCGTTGGAGCCACCTTCGCCACCATTATGACGAAGACTTGACCAACAAGGGTCGTTCGAAGCGATTGGGTCATAGGAAACTATGCCCGAGCCTGCTCTACGAGGAGATTATTCGACTTTGGAGGAACCTATTGTTTCCAACCTTGGGGAAGAATCTCTTGGGCTAGCCAACCCTCTGATTACTAACCTGTCGACGCAAATACTAGTACAAGTTGTCCCTCCTAAGGTGAAACCTTCTAAACGCCAGTTAGTCTTACAAGTAGCCATGGAATCAAATGGTGCTACTTCATCTAGGAGTCCTCATACTCTCATTTTGGATACTACCACGGGGGGTATTTTTCCTCCTAACCCACCTTTTCCAGTTCGGACCATAGTGGTATCGACTCCCTCTACCTTGGGCAGTGGTCTGATACTTTCATCGGTGGAGACCACTACTCCATTTAAGCAAAGTGTGATAGGCCATCCGTTCTCATATGGGATGCCCGACTTCGATTCAAACTCATTCCTTACCTACTCCACCTTATAGACCATGGGTTTGGGGTAAGGGAGCTCAAACACTCTCATGAAAGGGTCTACCTGGGGCACTTCAGTCCCCTTTAATGTTATCCCTTATGGTGGGGGTCATATACCTCCTCCATCCCCCTTTCTTGGTGGTACTTTCCAGCAATCCATTGGGCCGAATGATAATTACAACTTGTTTGGAGCAGGTAGTTTAGGACCTTTGTCTTACACTATGCCGGTGGGATCTATGTCATTCTCTTTGTTCAGCACATTTGGGAACAACGCTTTTTATTCGGCTTCCATCTCGACTGGGGGCAACCCTGGTTTTCAGAAACAGAACCCTGTGTAGGGTACTATTCCTACACATGGGGAAAGTACATGAGTTTTCTCCTCTCAGGGGCTTTGGAATCCTTGGCAAGGATCAGTTCCCTCGCAAGGGATGTTAGTCAGGGGAAACCCCTTCCATGGTCAATGGAACCCCAGGCAAGGTTCAGTACCTATACCCATCGGATCGGCTGGGTGAATCCCCTTCCAAAATCATTGGAACAAAACGTAGGGAGAAATCCCCGCCCAAGCCATGTCATACAATTACGGGATTCAGATGATGATATCCCAACAAACCCAGTTTTTGTACACTGGTCAAGCCCACAGTTTCTACCAGAACCCTGGCCAACAGTCTGACTTTTCCTGGCAACCTGGTGTCAGTCAAACTCCAGGCCCCCTTTTTCCTATACATATTACTCAACCTAAAATACCATTTATGGCAATGCTACATCTACCAGACTTGTCAAGGTTACTCAACGACCTAATTTTTCATGATCTATGTTGGCCCACCATGCCGAATAAGTTGCCCTCGGATATTCCAAAATTCGAAGGCAAGCCTGGTGAAGACCCAGGTGATCATGTTACAACCTTCCACTTATGGTCCTCATCAAACTCACTATGAAACGACTCTGTCTAGTTGCACCTTTTTCAACTCACTCTTATCAGGGGTGTCAGGAAATGGTATATTGAGCTCGATCACTCGAGGTATTCTTAATTTAACGACCTGGCAATGGTCTTCCTGAACCATTTCCAATTACCCATGAGATATGATGATGGAATTTAATTGTTGGACAAATTTGAGCAGACTAAGGCCGACCATATCTCCGACCACATCTGAGAATGGAGGGGTCGGAAGAGCTTGATTAAGGTACATGTCCCATCGCATTTCTTACTAGAGTGGTCCCTAAAGTATTTGGTACCCATTGTATCCAAATATGTAGCAATTTCTGGAGTCTTTTCAGAGGAGGAGGCGATAATGAGAGCGCAACATCTTGAACTGATTTACTCTTAGTTTGGCATGCTCTATGATATCTTGCCAAATGAGACACAGTCCATCCTCAATAAGGCTAAAAAAAATACTAGACCCCATGCCGATGGTATTGTGGGGTCGGCACAAGAAAATTCCATTGATCTTATGTCAAATCAATTGTAAAAATTGTCGATACAACAAACTGCAGCCAGCCAGACCTCCGGTTCAGTTTTTCCTCCTACCCAAACGTCATATGTACACAGTGTGTAGTCGACGAACCTGAAGGCCAACTGGCAGCCTAAAGGAAAGAATAAACAATGGAACAATAAGGGTAAAGGGGACAAAAAGGATAATAACAATGTTGGAGGGGAGAAAACATAGACGAGAAAGTTGAAGTATCTGTGTAACCTCTACACAAAGGACCACTCGACTCACCTTTTCCCTCGACTTGCATAAGCTCAAAATCTATTGGCACAGCAAAAACAACCTTTTGTGTTGACGAACCCAATTATACATGGGAAAAAAATAGCTCAAGCTTCAACATCTTCAAGCATGGAAGGGGGCAGTCAGGGACCCCCCACGTCTACTGGTAATAACCCGACCATGAATGTCTACATGTTGAAAGGTGATTCTCATATAGTGACTAGGTCCCGAGATTATGGAATGTCGAAATCTTCCAAAAAGGGAAAAGAATCCACAAACCCACCGATTCCTATCCATATTGAGAAGACAATGGGAGAAACAATGACATGCATCCCCAAAGGTGCGTTCAAGAAAGCTTCTCATTATCCGAACGTGAGGGCTACCCAGAACTACTCCGTTGTGGAAGATTTGGCACAAACCCCTTGCGCGATGTTTACTTTGGAATTCCTCCAAAGCTTCCCTTCGTAGAGAAAAGCTATGTTAACCGCCTTGGGATCTGCAGAGACTTCTAACCCAAGAGCAATTGTTCTCGATCCAACCAACTTGAAACCTAATCTTCCTTACCACATTGCATTCAATATAGTAGTGGCTTACACCATGAAATATTTTACTCGAAATATCTTCCGTACGGTGGTTGATGAGGGCGCCTCAACTTGTGTGATGTTGTTGGCATGTTGGAAGGCCATTGGCCAACCCATTTTTTCTCTGTCTCCTATGTTGCTTACAACATTCGACAGTCATTCATTCAGACCACATGGAATCATTCCTTCTTTCCCCATGCAGTTAGGAGGAAAGACCGTGTGTGTCAAAGTTGAAGTGGTCGATGCGCCTCTCGAATACAACATTTTGTTAGGAAGGAGTTTGAACTATGCAATGCATGCAGTGGTTGCTATAGTTTTTTGGTTCTTGTTGTTTCCACAAGAGGGTCAGATTGTGACCATTTGTATTTCTCCCGTCCTGACCCTTCATTGGGGGCATCCACAGTCTCAATGATTGATAATCCTCATCTTGGAACTATCAATGTAGGGGTTGGTTTGTGTCCATCGTTGATGGGTACTTTCGATTATCTACAACCTTCTGGCGATGTCAAGCTTATATCGACTACCCCCGACCAACCTAGGGCTGAAATTTTTCAAATGTCATCGTTTCGAATGACTTACTTTCTCAATATGTGGAATATTCCTTCCCCATCGGCCTCAATGGGAGGGACAGGGAATTCTGGTATGCCCATGCCCTTTTCCGTGGCTGAAGTTTTGTACAACATTGTCTAGCAAGATTCGGTCGACCCCGATCCGACTCTTGCACATGAGCTAGATCCAATTCTTGAGTCTATTTGGGCTCAAGGTTCTCTTGCCACTACAGATTCTTTATACCTAGTCTTTCCCTCAAAAGAGGTGATTCTTGAGGCATTGAGTGGTCCAGACAGACCCTGGGATGATCTCCATCATAGATCTTACTTCCTCCCGGAGTTAGGAAGAATAGAGGCAGGCGAATTTGTTTTGATTTTGAATGGAGATAGGTCTTGTCCTATTAATCATTTGGCTATGCACATAGTTTATGCCTAGGGTAATATGACGAGTATCACTTAAACAATGCCTATAGAGATCTCTAGAACCCCTGGCATCGTGGAGAATGTTTTCATCAGAGCAGACTGCTCCCCCGAAGAGATTTGAATTTATACGTAGTTATTTAAGGAATTTTGCGACGTTTTTTCCTGGTCTTACAAGGAAATTCTAGGCATAGACCCAAGAATCATCGAGCATGAAATAACAACTTATCATAACTCCAATCCGGTCCAACAGAAGGTTCACCCGGTAAATCCTCGGAAAGCGACAACAATTAAGGCTGAAGTAGAGAAACTGCTTAAATATGGTTTTATCTACCCCTTACAGTTGACGAAATGGGTGTTAAACCCCGTTCCAATTAACAAGAAATAGGGTACAATTATCATGTGCATGGAATTTCGTGACTTAAACAAGGCCTGTCTGAAAGATAAGTTTCCCACCCCATTCATCGATCAAATTGTCGATGAATGCACGGGCTGCGAGGTATTTTCATTCATGGATGGTTTTTAGGGATATAACCAAATTCAGATCAAACACGAAGACCAGCATAAAACAACTTTTATTTGTCCTTGGGGAACGTTCACGTATCATAAGATGCCTTTTGGCCTGAATAATGTTGGAGCCATTTTTCAGTGGGCCATGTCGTTTTCTTTTCACGATCTTAGTCATATAGTCGAGGCATATCTTGATGATATAGCATCATGCTCTCGCAAGAGATCTGATCATCCCACACACCTCCAACTAATCTTCGAACGCTGTCGCTACTATCAGATTCGCTTGAATCCTAACAAGTGGAGTTTCTGTGTGACTTCAGGTCATCTCTTAGGTTTCATTTTTTTGACAATAGGGATCATGGTTGATCCTCTCAACGTTGAGGTGATAGTTCAATTGCCTCACTCGTGCACAATACCCCATCTTCAGAGCTTATAGGGGAAAGAGAACTTTCTTCGGCGTTTTATCGCAAATTGTGTCGAGATCACTAAAGGGTTTATGCGTCTGTTGAAAAAGGGATTCCCCTTATGTTGGGACGAAGCCGCTTAGTTCTCTTTTTAATCGTTGAAACGTGCCCTTATGTATTCCCCTCTACTCCGGCCTCCCGATTATAACAGAGATTTCTCGTTGTACTTGGCTGCTGCAGAGTCGACTATCGACATGGTCTTGGTTCAAGAGGATGATCTACTCGAGGAGCATGTTATTTATTACCTGAGCCGAGGCCCGGTTGGGTTGGAACTCAACTATTCCCATGTTGAGAAGCTTGCCTTGGCAGCAATGCATGTTGTCCAGTGGTTCCACCATTACATTCTACTTCACAAGACCATTGTCATTGTCGTTTTGAACCCTTTTCAATATGTGTTGACACGACGAGTCATTGGAGGAAAGATCAGTAGATGGATTGTAATCCTCCAGGAATTTGACTTGGATTTTATTTCCGCAAAATCCAAAAAGTCATTGGTCTTTTCCAAACTTAGTTCAGAACTTTTGGTCGAGTCTAGTGACGTCACGCCCGAAGAATCGCCTATAAAAGGAGATATTTTTCTAATCGCATCTTTGGACGCCTGGTATGGATATATACTATTCTATCTCCAGACTTTGAAGTTCCCTTCTTCTGCTTCCCATGATGAGCACCGACGAATTCGCCATTAGGCACGAAACTATCTCATACTCAATCAGGCATGAAACTATCTCGAGGTGTAGATTGCATTCTTCATCGGTGCCTTATACATGAGGAAGCATAGCTTGTTATGAACGACTACCACACTAGAGCATGTGGTGGTCATTTGTCTGGGTTGGAAATAGCCCAAAATATTTTATGTGTCGGTTACTTTTGGCCTACGTTAATCAAGGATTGCGTTGATGAGATAAAGAAGTGCCACCTGTGTCAGATATTCTCTCTAAAGATGTGGGCACATCATGTTACCATGTTTCCTGTCATTGATGTTGGTCCTTTCATCAAGTGGGGGATTGACTTTTTGACATGTCACCCAGCTTCAGCCAAAGAGCATCATTACATCATCGTAGTGGTAGACTACTTCACAAAGTGGGTTGAGGCTATGCCAACATTTAACAATGATTCTTTTCATTTTTAACCAAATAGTAACAAGGTTTGGCACTCCGAAGGAGATTATCACTGACCATGGCAGTCACTTCCAAAACAAAATGATGATTGAGTTAACATCAAATCTTGGGTTGAGGCAAGGACATTCATCTGATTAATACCGATAAGAGAATGGTCAGGTTGAAGTTGTGAATAAGTCTCTCAAGACTATTCTTCATGGGGCGATCAATTCTTCCAAGTCAAATTGGCATTTGATGTTGTACTCGACGTTGTGGGCCTACCGAACATCTGTAAAGTTTTCCACCAGTTTCTCACCTTTTCAACTCGTATACAGGATGGAAGCAGACTTGTCTATTGAGTGTTAGATCCCTTCTTTAAAGTTGGTAGTGGAATTATTGTCAGGCACTTCACTGCTTGAGGAATGCTATTATATCTTGAGTAGCTCAATGAGTAGCATCATGATGCAGCCTCAGCCAATGAGGCTCATAAGCAATGATTCAATTGTCAGTACGATCGATTCGTTCATCCTCAAATTTTCTATGAAGGCAATCTTGTCCTAGTCTATGATCAAGACAAAGATCCCCTGGGGGCAGGCAAGTTCAAACCCATGTGGTTCAGATTGTTCATCATGAAAGAGGTCTTAAAGAAGGGTGCTTACTGTCTGGTTGAATTTCAAGGAAATTCCTTGGTGGAGCCTAGAAATGGGCTCTACCTCAATAAGTACTACTCTTATGTTGGTCACCTGGGTGACTTCTTGTACATATGTCTAGTTCTTATATAGTTTTTTGTATTTTTGTTTTATGGACATGTATTTATTTATGTCTTATTTTTCACTTTGGCAGATGTCAAGTGAACTAGAGGTGTTCTTTGGGTTTTTGGATGATGCTAGCCGACACACTCAGAGGCTTTCTTATGCAACTTGGGTGATTTTCACACTTGGAGGCCAGTTGTTATCTTCCAGAGGTATCTGTCTAGGTGACACCACAAACAATGTCGTCAAGTACAGTACAGTGATAGAGTTTCTTCATGACCCTTTGTCACATGACATTTCTCACCTCTGGGTCTACTTAGATGCTTAGATTGTTGTGTCCCGGTTAAATGGATTTTACCGCATTTATGATCCTACGTTGTACCGACGTTTCCTTAGGGTACGTCTCTTAGAACGCTACTTTGATTACATTACGTATATCCATGTTCCTAGGAGATTTAATCGTATGACAGATACTCTAGCTAATCAAGTATTAGATTGGCATGTTGCACACACATAAAAAGAAGCACATGCATACACATGTACATACATTTGTAAAAAATGTGATCCATAAGACAAATAAGATGTAAATACATATATATATCAAAAGTGTCACGAGTACATAGGTGGGTGTGAACGCCTCAAAAATAAGGTCTGGTATACATCGTTGTGCTTATACCCTCAAAAAATATAAAATGGTTCCCTTGTCACATAGAAGTCTATCCTATCTAAGCTCAAGGCCTATTGGCCCTACCATAGTGAACGACGACGTTGGATAATCATCGGAAGAGTTGGACCCAAGTCTGTGGCACCCCCACTACATGAGGCTGCATAGAAGGTGGGAGATCCTCGATCTCAGCCATGGGTACTATACGAGTGAGCGCAGTGAGGTTGCACTCCACCCGTCTCAAAACTCTCTCAACCTCTCTGGTTGTAGGTACCCCTATAGTTGCTAGTCCGCCAGATGTTTCTAGTACCACCTCTGGTCGAGGACATCACCAAGTCCTCGCGAATTCCATCAAGTGCACTGGTCCCACATCTGTACATAACAGATACACGAAATTCAATACTCTAATACACACATAAAAATGATATATATAAAAACTATTAAAAATTAAATAACTTTAAAAAATCATGTTGCCTATCTCTCCCCACCGCTCTCTGGGTGGCATGGGCACGTCTAGATCCTTGGAAATTTTGATTCTAGCATAGGGGTAGTCCTCTATCGTTGGAATCTACCGTGCCCACCAGTCAAAAAATGTGTCATCGAAAGCATATACGGTCCTCCCTCCCCCCTCTCGTGGCAACAATGTCGCCCATATGAATACTACTGGGAAGGAGGCCACATTCCCCCACACAGTCTCTCTAGGACTCAAGATGGGAAATCTCGAAGAATAAGAACGAGCAAAGAATAGTGTCAAACCCAAAGTTTTTTTTAATTCGTATCCGACACTCTGTCAGTTGTCTCTTCCTGCATGTGAGCATGGTCGTACTCTAGTCAAATGTCTGTGCCTCTTGGCACTAAATAGCATAATGCATGTGTGCCCGGAAAGCTTGGTGAAGGGCCGCAAATCTAGTAATCCACACAATAAGTAACAAGATCACTCTCAGAGACAAACTCGTGATCTTGTGAATTGGCACATGAGAACCTACCTTCTCATTGTCGGCCTCACAATACATCTTAATGTAGTCCTCAATGTTAGAAGGCCCAGGGGGGAAAGTCCTCAGATTGATTGTTTCCCCTCTCCTTGAGAGGTCAGTCAGGAATTATATATATTTAGTCGTTGGAGTCAAAGACTATCCCTCTATCATAAAGGCCTCTACATCCGAATGCCAGTAGTCAACTAGGGCATTCAGTAGCCTAGGTTGTGCCCTCATAAACGGACACTGGAAGAACTTCCATAGACTGCATTGTTTCAATGCATCAATGGAAAAAAAAATCCTCTTCGACCAGTGCATCAATTTCCTCATGTTCCCTCTCCCTCCAATGGACATACATCCTGTTCCATGGCAGATAAAAGGGAGTTAGCCATTGCATTTTAAATTTTTTTCCAAGCTTTTGAGGGTGTACGAGGGTTGTTTTGGCCACAGTTGCGTATGTACATGGGAAAAGTGTTTTCTTCCTAAGTACATACACAGGATATCCTTGGACAACCCACGTACATGTGGGGCCACTCTTTTTAGGAGAGAGCGCCCCCTCAAAAACAAAAGGAAATGCTTAAATGAAGAATTGAAATGCAAGGCGGGTGCATTTGTACTTACTTGGTCCGAGCGGAAGTTCGTTTCATCCAATGAAGCTCCTGGAATGAACTTCTTTAGAAAAGAGGCTTTTTTGTTTTACTTATGGTCAATTTGCAAAATGCAATGGTGAAAATGAGCTATCAGCTTCTATTTATAGACTTTTTTGGCCCTTTTTGCCACTTTTTTTACCCCCTTTGTCGTTTTTCCTAGATTGGAAATAATTTGGTTCCATTCCCGAGTTTCCAAATTTAACTGTCCTTTTTGCCACTTTAACTGTCCTTTGATAAAAGTCTTTTTTTCCAAATTTTTGCATATAAGTTAGGATTTCACCTCCAATTTCTGCATCTCGTTGTCTTTTCCTCTTTTCCATAGGATCGATCCCACCGAAGTGCAACATGAAACCTTCATTGTTTCTCTAGAAGTGTCATAATTAAGTGGTAAATACTACCTTTACATGGATGCCCTAGATAGATCCTCGTTTCATTTTGGCATCCATGTTGTTTGTAATGACTATAGGCTCAAGAGTCCTTGTTAGTCCTGTCATGATTACGAGATTGAGCCTCATTTGTCTAATGCACCATCATTCTTGGCCTCACCCTCGGGACTCCCAAAATGAGCACGCTTTGTTGTATTTCAAGATCGCTTTGAAATCTGAAAGCAACATCCGATGAGATTGTATTTATGCTTTTCGATATTGTCTAGATTAACTAATAAAGGTATAATCTTGTTTCCCTTCACGCTCACAAATTCAAATTTCAAGGCACATCTGTTCGACGGTAGTTTACCCCTTTTTCTAGCCTGTAGATTATTGCGAAATAGATATGCCTCGGGAGATTCATCTCACCGGGAGAGTTATCCTTGGTGACTTTTATACTTTTTTGGGATAAAGGGACTAAATTCAGAAAAAGGTTGTGAGTCCATAGTTAAGCTCTTTTCAAACTCCTTAAAATTAAAAAGATTGTCGAGTGATCTTGTCTTTTTCACACTCATTAAAATGGTTTTGAATAGACGTCTTTTCGGTGCAAGTTTACCCCTTTTTCAAACCGACTATACTATTTCCGAAAAAGGTACTCCTTGGAGTCTTGTTTTATGTTTTTCAGACTCTCTAAATGTGAAAAAACTATCGATCTTACCTACTTTGGGCTCATTAAAATCACATTGAAGGGGGTTTCATTGTGTCTTTCTAATCGCATTTGCATCTCTGCATCTTTGGCCTAATGTTGGCTCCATGTTTCTCTCAACTAAACCTTTGAAGCATGCCTTATACACAAGCCTTGTGGCATTTTTCCTCTGCGACCTGACACCTTGACCCGTGGAGGAATTTTCCCTGAGCGTCCTTTCCCTACACATGTCTCCTTTCTCTGAGAATTAGTGTGGTACTTGTGCTTGGAACTAATATTCTTTCTTGTGACACTCGTTCCTCCTTTGTAACGTAGCATTCTTTTATTCTTTTTGAAGTTCTTTAAAAAATTGAAAAAGACAAAAAAATCAAATATCCCAAAAAGGAGGGGATGGGAAATATGTTTTTGGCAACACAAAGAGTTACCCTTGGACAAAGCACATCCTTTCGTTTGTTCGTCAAATATTGGGATCTAGTATGACCTTAGGAATATGTTCTCGCTACATAGAGTTGTGTCCTCCTCTATTTGGTTACTCTTCCAAACACATGGAAAGTTTGTGTTGCCTCCTGCATCGTGAACTTATGTCAATGTCATGTTGCCTGAGTCTGATCATCTTTCATGCTTTTATCTAAAGGAATTTTCACCCACCCTGAGTCGTCCTTTCTACAATTTGTCTCTTGACCTCATGAGTCAGCCATACTAAGAGTCCAGTCAAGTCCTAATTCAAAATCGACGAAGTTCTCTGCCTAATCATCGAGATCCTCTTGTATTTTATCAATGATTCGTCGAAGACCTCAGGGTACTGACTTATGCACTCCCATTATACTCCTACCTAATTTTTTAATATCTTGAAGTTGTTGCTCAAGTTATGAAGTCCTCATCTCCAGCCATCGGACGTCACTGGCTTCTTGAAGATGGATACTATATTTGTATATCTTTGATTTTGATATGTAGATCCATTGTGTATTGCTCGTGGATACACTTTATATATTTATATGACATGGATCTACAGTGTACTTGATTGGAAGCCATGATTTATTTCATCCTGAGCATGGGTATGCCTGCCTCGGAGAGACAATTTTTATTTTGCAAATGACACCTCCTGAACTCTAGTCCCAAGCTCACTCGATTTCGTACATTGGTGAAGATTTTGTAATGTATTTCGGCCATTAGATGCTCTTCTAACCTCACACATTAGGGGGCATTTTTTATAACCCTAAATTGATCTACACATGAATACATGGCCTTGGCCCTCTTACTTGCATTTTTTCCAAAGCACTGTTGAGTTACTCTTCTTAAAAAACCAATTTTTAGAAGATGTGCGTGCCCTACATCATTACTGCCGACGTACATATTCTTGTTGCACCACTACAGCTCATGTACATACGCATGTTGCACCATTACAACCCATGTATACTTGCAAAAGTTGCAAAAAATAAAAAATTTCAAGGAATTTGTTGAGATTATGGGCTATTGGTAATTTCTCAACTAATCCACCTACTATAGTCTGTCACCCAACCGAATAACCCTCCTTTTTTCATATAAAAGGAGGTGTTGGGGTCTCATTTCACATCTAATCATAAGAACAGTGAAACTCTTAACGATTTCACTTCCCCTCCTTGCCCAAGATATTGCTACCTTTTGTGAGAATTGCCTCAACATTCCCTCATTAGCCCCTTCTCCCTCCATTTAACCCATTCACTTCCCTAGAAGAGATCAGAAGGTTGAGAGGAGAAGTTCATACAAGGTGCACTTGCATTTTGGTGAAGAGGATCCTGGACCAGGTTCATGGAACGATAGCCGACTTAGATTGTAAAGGTATAATATTCGTGTTATTAATAAAAGAATTGCATTTTCCTATCCCAAATGAGGGTGTCTTAAATACTTTTATTGGTTTATGCTTGGAATTCTAACATATAACCCTAACTTATATATGGAATAGCATGCTTGTAGTTTTATGTTTTCCAATATTTGGATGCAAGTCATCCCTGGGAGGAGGTGTGTAGTCAACAGAACTTCCAAGCACGAGGAGGTCATCATTGGACGTGGGATTATAGGTATAGTTACCCGATCTCCTTTTCCTTGCTTTCTTCATATGAGTTTTGGTATGTTTGGGGTAGTATAGGGAATTAATTGACTTTTAGACGGTTAATCGATCTTCCTACATTCTGAACCCTGGTGTAGTCAAAGGGAGTGTTTTCCGCTAGTATCCCCACTCTGTCAATCAAATCCATCTCAATGCATCAAAAGTCCTCCCATGTAGAGCGACTTGTCCCCTTGAGGGAGCTCACCTCTCTTCATCTAAGCCTACCTCAAAACCACATAGCTCATCTTTCTCTCTTCCTAGCTTCCTTCCTTGGTTGTGCGCCTTTGTTCTCTTATAGGGACTCTAAAGGTCACCATTGAGAACCTGCACGTCCTTTGGGGGTGTTGTGCCCCTTCACGAACCCATGTGTTCAAACGAATCGTTGCACCCCTTTGTGGACCTAGTTGCCCAAAAAATTCGCCATGCCCCTCCGTGGACCTGACCGCCCAAATGAGTCGTCACACTCATAAATCGTTGTACCCCTTAGGACTGATGTGCCCCTCATGTCGGCACAACCCAACCTTGGTCGCTTCATACTTGGACAAGCCCCTTAGCGTGTTTTCACACCCAAGGTGCCCACTTTCCCAAATTGGGTGTCAAAGCAAACTCGAGTTTCATATCCTTGAGGACTTGGGTGAGGGTCTCCATGCTCATCTAGATGAATACCTTACAACATGCATTTTGAAGTGATATCCATGGCGGAGATCGAATTTACATGTAATCAGGGCATCTCGTGCTTTGCGGATGTAAGAAAAAACTAGTTAACGAAAGTAATAATTACTATGAAAAGTAAACAAAAGGAATTTATTATTATTTAACTGTTATATTATGAATATATTGATTTGAATATTTGTGGCTTGAGGGAAAGGGTAGCAAATTTATAAAGATCCTGAAGGGTGTTCTTGTAAATTTCAAATTCATCCTTTGGAAGTGCACTCATGTATGTTTCATACAACTATATTAAGACGAATTTCTCTTAAATCAAAGGTTCTTGTTATAGATATATAACATGGTTGTAAAGGTGTAATTGGTCATAGTGTCAGTGGTTGTAGAGGTGTAGTTGGCCATAGTGTCCATGTTCAAGGTTTACAAATTTTTTGGTTCGTTTTTAATAGTTTGGAGTAATAGTGAAAATAGGCATTTTTGGAAGATAAGTGATTTCAATAATGTCACTTTTTTTTTATCGTGAATGAAAATCAAATTATTTTTAAATTGTTGTATCCAAATTATTTTTAGGTTGTTGTATCCTCATATAGTTTTTTAGTGAGGTAATTTCAATAAATAAAGGTTTTATGAGAAACTTGAAATCCATATATAAAAACGGATTTAAGTGATTTTAATCTTTTCTTAATAATATTTATATTTATTTATTATTATGATTATTGTTATTACTTTTTGGAAAATGCCTTCATCAAGAAAATATTTTTTTTAAAAGAAATTTTATTTTATAACAAGATTGAAGAGTTACCTTATTTGATTGAGTCGTTGTTTCAAATTGAGTAATTGTTAAATTTCTTTTCCACTTTATATTTAATATTGTGTATTAACAAAATGTATTTTCATGACAAATATTTAGATGACTTTGCAATGAACAATTAAAACTTGAAAACATGGAAAATTTATTATGGACTATTAATACTATCATGTACATTTAAAAGGTTCTATTGATTTTCAATACTTCTTCATTCTGAATAAAAGAATGAAGACATTATTTTATAACAAGATTGAAGAGTTACCTTGTTTGATTGAGTTGTTGTTTCAAATTGAGTAATTGTTAAATTTCTTTTCCAATTTATATTTAATATTGTGTGTTAACAAAATGCATTTTCATGAAAAATATTTAGATGACTTTACAATGAACAATTACAACTTGAAAACATGGAAAATTTATTATGGACTATTAATACTATCATGTACATTTAAGGGGTTTTATTCTTTTTCATTCTGAATAAAAGAATGAAGAAGTATTGAAAATGAATATTACTATATATAAAAAGGGTTTTATTCATTTTCAATACTTTTTCATTTTGAATAAAAGAATGAAAAAGTACTAAAAAATGAATATTACCCTATAGAAAAAGGTTTCTATTCATTTTCTATATATATATATATATATAAAAATTTATTCATTTTCTCTCTTTCTATATATGAGATTCTATTCATTTTCAAAATATATATATATATATATATATAGATATATAGTTACAGGTTTAATGATAAATTGATGATCGCCTCATATGATGACTGAGATGTGTTACAACATATAACATATTGAATTTTGTTGATATTCATAGTTATTTGTGTATAATAGTTTTTATCAACAAAATTTGTTAAGATATTGCCTTTGAACTAAATTCAGATTATTGTCAGTGCTAATATAACTTCATATGATAACTTTGTTCCTTATCATGTGAATCTTAGTTTAATTATCTCCTTTGGTTTTATGTTTTAGTCGCATTGTTTTTATTCGTTTATTAGGAAACACCTAATTCATGGTTATCTCACATTTCTCATCGCGATCAATATCACATATGCTCATGCCATTTCCTTTTATATCACAAATTTTAATGTAAATTTGTATTATGTTGTTCTCATGTTCGCATGTTTGGTTTAATTTTCATCAAGCAAGCAACCACCTCTCTACGAAGCTTTTGCCACCATCTTTATCTGTATTTGTATTCATAGATAGTAAAATCTATGAAAAGCCACTATAAATGTTAATTGGTTTTAACCATGAAAATTTGGTTTTGGGAGATGGCCTATGTTGTATGGTGGTTGGTATGAGAGTTATGGCTAGCCTCATGTCTCAACTGAATGGACACTTCCTTTTGCTCTGAAATGATTATCATTTATACATCATGTTGTCGATTCTCTTTGCCCAATCAAAAATACTTCATAAATCATGTTGCCATTCAAAAATATGAGTGATTGCCTGCTATTTTTTAATAATGGTAGATTGTGTCTACATTTCAGGGTTGTTTCAATATATATACATATTCTTTAAGGAAACAATGAATAATTTCCTCCAAAAATGGTAAAAAAACCCATAAATGGTTTCCAAATGCATAATTTGATTGGATATTATGATGTCTACTCACCTAGCATAACAGTGAATAAGAGGTTGGGTACTTAATCAAACCAACAAAGTAAATTAATAAAACCTAATTGAACTCTTTTGCATCGCCAATTCCCATGTCAATATTTGGACATATTTTTAATTGAAGTATATACATAAACAAGGACAGATAGAGATCCATCATAGCTCAGCCACAGGAGAAAGTTCTTGTAAACTCGTGATTTTTTTTCGGCATATCCATTCTATAATATTGATGTTTCTAAAACTATCTTGAGGAGAGGATTAGAATCTTAGTTATGGTTTTCCTCTCCTCCATGTAAAACAACCCACACATATTAAATAGTTTCCAAATTCAATTGATACTTTTTCTACTTTATTCTTGATTTTGTATAAGATTTAAATGATAGAATTGGTAGTGTAATTACAACACACATTGTTCAATGAAAAACAATGATTTGGGTGAGTGCAAGCTAATGATGGTCTCTCATGACGCATTAGTGGCAATGCAAACCTGGAAAAAAAAACAATTTGTTAACTAGGAGGGATTATTCAAGGTACTTTTACAATGAATTTGAATATGGTGTAACAATATGAAATGTAGGAAATTGAATTAGCTTTCCAAATATACAAATTGTATTCATAGACATTGTGAATAACTAGGTCAAATTCGACTTTTTCTAAAAGTGGTATCTTATTTTTCCAACAAAATATAAGGTATATGCTTTTGTTCGTGCAAGTTTTGAGTGTCTTAATGATGGAATTTCGTTCCAAAAACTTCTATACTTGTAGAGAACCCGTTTTTCTTGTTTCATGTATTTTTTGGAAATTTTTAATATTAATTTAATACTTTTTGAAATTATCAAAGTCAACATATGCCTGAAATTACAATGTCTTTTATTTGTGCAGGCTAAAAGGGTCTAAAAATGATCAAAACATTTTTTTTAGATCGTAGTTATCAGTCTCATCTTGTGTTGCATATAACTCATTTGAGAAATGGTTAAGCCGAGAAAAATTTATAGCATAAATAAGAGAGGTATGAATTCTAGTATTTTGATACATGTGAAGAGAAAAATAGATTAAAAATAGTAAACAATAATAATTTAAATATATATATATTTGAAATCTGCATGGCCGACTCGATCTATGTCTATAATTTCACCAACAACTGAATTGATTATCCTATAGAAAAATAACGTCAAAGACATATATATAGGGGTAATCACAAAAATGGAGGTTTTTATCAATTTGCAGACCGAACTACTAGGTTTATCATCCCGAACCTAAGTCCAAGCCAACCAAGTCAGCATACACCTTGTCAATCCCACCCAAAAAATTTGAATTCAAATAAGCATGCACACGCTCCAAGAATGAGTGTGTGCTCCTAAAAATCATTTCCTTCCTTCTCTATCTTTTTCCTGCCTCTA
>SNQJ01S0031640.1:79966-99657 GCA_010110895.2 Picea sitchensis
ACTAACTCTCTAGCTACATTACATTCCATCCCTCTTATGAAATCGTTGTCCTCAATGCTTGATGTACAACCATATACCAGGGTCCCATGGATAATTGTGGACCATAATGCTGAAGAAGACTGGAGAACCAAGGTCCCGTGTAGAAAGGAAAGCCACCATGTTGAAGTAGTCCAACCACCATTGTAAGCCCGGGTCCCATGTCCAAGTGATCATGTGAACTCCCCGTGGAAGATTTTGGAACCCAATAAGCAACTCAAAATGATGCTCCAAAGACTGGCACCTATCATGTGGATCCAAATAAGAAGATCCATCCACATAGTGGAAAAGGGTCGTAGCAGAATTTAGAAGGAATAATATGACTATAGAATATGCATGATGGACACTAGTAATAATCATTGGCTCTCGATTTGCCACATTTATGCTCTTTACAGAATGTGGATTAGAGTCATCAAATAAAATATGAAAGTGGTTGTCATCCTAGAAATGGCAACTATCCATATACCAATCATCACAATTGGCCTCCAAATCATACCAAGCATATATTTCTTGATTATATTCATCTCTGATGTCCACCATAAGAAAAATTTGCTTCATTTTATCCAATGAATCTTGAATACTACGGAAACTATCATTGAGGCCATTTGCAAGGTCATGCAATCTAGCATCCAATGTGTCATACAATTTGGATTTGAATGCTTCAAGAATTCCCTTAAGGGTTTGAGAGGAAATAGTCATCTGATCACCCTATGAACTCTTCGGTCTCATAGCCATCACAAAAAAATCCAAAAAATAGAACAATAACTTACTACAGAAAATCGCGGCGTTTTCCAGAAAAACCCTGAAAAACTGTTGAATTTAAAATGCTCATAACTTCAATATGTAACTTCGTTTCCCGGACTCCATTTCGGCTGATTTTTTTTTTTAAATTGGGTGAAATCATGAGAGGAACTCAAATATTTAATTTGTTTGGAAAAATTTGGCTTCCATCTACTATAGAAATAAGAAAAAAATCACGCTGCCATGCTCGGAAAAAACCCTGAAAAATTACAGATTTTAAAACTTCAATATCTTGACTTCCCGGACTCCGTTTTGGATGATTTTTATTTTTTAACTTGGGTGTTTTTCTGATAGGAACTCAGATCTATAACATGTTTCTATAAATTGTGCACAAAAATATACCAAAAATTTCTGGAATGTCGCGGCCCTCTTTTTTCTTCTCCGAAAAACAAAAATCTGCAAAAATAAAAAATATTTGCCCACAATGTCTACCAAGGAAAGTGTTCTAATATCAATTGTTAAGAACATGAATAGATCTACAAATATAATCACCACAAATACTGAATACACAATAGATCCACAAAGCAAGATAGAAAAAACCACACTTTATTATGACCAAACCCTTGAGGTAGGGAAACACCATACAATGGATCCTATTATGGAAGGGATCCTCTCCTGTTCACTTGCCTCTTCAAGGGGGGCATCCTCCTATTGAGCTACCACTCCAAATACACTAATTATCTAGCTACATTACAAAGATGGTTCACGGGGCTGGGAGAATCCAGTAATAGGTTCCGGGAAGCCATGAAAGATGTCTTTATTAATAATTACCAAGACTATTGCAAGACCAAAGAGTCTTGTAATGACATATTCAAAATCCAACAGTTAGAAGATGAGACCCTCAAGGATTATATGGAATATTTTGGTTATATCTCCTAGAAATAAAAATATCATGACCTTCTAGATGATG
Source organism: Picea sitchensis (assembly GCA_010110895.2). Taxonomy (NCBI): domain Eukaryota; kingdom Viridiplantae; phylum Streptophyta; class Pinopsida; order Pinales; family Pinaceae; genus Picea; species Picea sitchensis. The sequence goes on from SNQJ01S0031640.1 coordinate 81,714, forward strand.
CAATTAGGGATCTTTTCCTTAAGGGAATTTCAGAGGAATACCTAGAGATACTTAACCTGATGGCATCAGGTGACATCTCCCATAAATTATTTTCCAAAATCTATGAAATGTGTAAGAATTACTCGAGGAGTAGAGCTAAAACATGAAATAATGTTCGGGACCCTTATAATAGAAACTTAAAACCAGTTAGTTCAGGTGGTATCACAAGAGCAAAGATAGGGAACCTTTTAGAAAAATTCAAGACATATATCTTAAGAACAATAGGTTCCTAGTTGGACACCCTAAAAATTAAAAAGAAACAGAAGGAGGTAAATGAAGCAATGAACAGATATTGCCCAAGATGCAGGAGGAAGCATTCCTCAAGGGAATTCCCATTAGATAACATTTCAATTTGTGGATTTTGCATAGAAGACCATTCAACTAAGAAATGTCCATCATTGCCCAGTTTTTTAGCCATATATAGGAGTGGGGATCTTGGGGAGTCCTCTTATGCACCTAGGAGGCCACGGCAACCTAGGAACCAACCCACATACCCAGATCCACAATATCAAGTTCCACCCTATTATCAACAATAACAACAGTGGAACTCACCAAATTGGAAAAATTGATCTGCCCAGTACCAACATCCTTGGCTTCAAGGATGGAGAGGAGGGAATAACGAAGGGAACCCTAAAGCTCCACTTGTTCATGTTTCCAACCATCTGTATCCTTAGTTTCCACTGAACATCCCGCATCTTCTGCCAGTTTTTGTTCCACCGCCTTTACCTCCTATTCCACAACGACAACCGCAACAATATCAGTATGCAAGCTCCCCAAGACCGACATTATTACCATCACAACCAGTGCCCAATCCCAATAATAGTCCCACTCAACCTCTTCACAATGTTGAGATGCAGGCCTTCCCGACGTATGTTATTACTCATGTTCCATTACAGGAGATTCAACTAAGGTCTGAGAAAGTTCTGGACAGGCAGAGACCTTCAATAGTCATCCAGGAAGAAGAAGAAGAGGGAACCACCAAACAACCCATGGATGACACTAGGTGGGAAGATGTTATTATTCCTAAGGACCAAGAACCCAATCTTCCCCAAAATGAACCTCCACAAATTATGAAGGCCCCTCCTTATCCAGAAAGATTAGTAATCGAGAAACCTACCACTCGACCGAAATTTGACATCTTGAATGAATTGAAGAATATTTGTGTCAAGATTCCCTTGCTACAAGCCATTAAGGATATTCCAATCTACAATAAAGTAGGCAATTAATTGTGTATTAAGAAGACGGGTAGGAAGCAGAAGGATCCTCCAACAATACATTTGATAGGAGAAATTTCTGAGTACACATCAGAGCAACCTAAGATAGAAAAATATGGGAACCCAGGAAATCTCATAGTGACCATAACCACTAATAAGGATTCCATTGGGAACACTCTCATAGACCTAGGGGCAACCATCAATGTTATGACCATTAATAACTTGGAGGAATTACAATTAAAACCTCTTCTTAGGACTACCCCAACTATTTTGGAATTAGCAGATAAGACCAGGGTTATACCTGAAGGAATTTTGGATGATATCATAGTTACTTTAGCCTCATGGGAGTACCCAGTAGACTTTCTGGTCATCCACTCAAAGGATCCTACCAAAGGTCATCTCGTTATTTTGGGAAGACCTTGGTTAGCCACAACCAATGCATTTATTGACTGTAGAGAGGGAGAAATGACCATCTCAAATGGACTCTCTATCCAAAAGCTTACCATTTACCCTCCAACCCAACCCATCATGGAGGATCTATGGTGGCTTGAATGCCCATATGAGAATGAGGAATGGGAAGAACCTTTATTGCCAAGTGACCATGCCTGGGCACTTCAGGAGCACATAATGGAAAATGTGCTAAACCAGTTCATTTATGCTATCACATGTGTTGATTTTTCACAGTATTTTCCCCAATTTGAGTACATGTTTGGGGAATAATTTCAAAAACAATTTGACCCATCCATTTTTTATTCGACATATTTCATCTTCAATATAGATGAGTCTGCTACATCTTATACCATGCCCTACGAGATTAGTCCAGGAAAATTTCTACATATAAACTTTGGGCTAGATGCAGACCAACAAAAACAATTAGTAAGTATCCTTAAAGAAAAATCAGGGGAATTCACCTGGGAATACACTGACATGAAGGCTATACACCCTGATACATGTATCCATCACATATATACTTAGGGGGAAGTAACACCTGCTAGGCAACCCCAGAGAAGGATGAACCCAACACTTAAAGATATAGTAAAAGAGGAGATCCAAAATTTATTAAATGTCAGATTTATTTATCCCATCTCTGACAGTAAGTGGGTATCCCCATTTGTAGTGGTTACAAAGAAAGTGACTGAGACGGCGAGAAATGGAGAATTTGTGTCGATTTCTGGGAACTCAACAAAGCCACTCTAAAGGATTACTTTCCTCTTCCTTTCATCAACCAAGTTTTGGATACCCTGTCTGGAAAGACGTATTTCTCCTTTTTAGATGGATATAGTGGGCACAATCAAATTCTCATAGCACCTTAGGATCAGGACAAAACTACCTTTACTTGTCCTTGGGGCACCTATTCCTATAGGGTCTTACCATTTGGATTGTGTAATTCTCCTGCCACATTTCAACGAGCAGTATTAGGGATATTTTTCGATCTTATTCATGAATGTGTGGAGGTATACATGGATGACTTCACAGTATATGGAAATACTTACCAGGAAGCCTTAGATAAATTATAAAAAGTCCTTATCAGATTCCAAGAAATGAACCTATCTCTAAGTCATGAAAAATACAAAATGTTGTTAACTGAAGGAGTGGTTCTAGGACATCATGTTTCATATGGAGGGATAAAAGTCTATCCTATAAATATTGAGATCATCGTCAGACTTCCGCCCCCAAAGACTCAAAAAGAGTTGAGAAGATTTCTTGGACATGCTGGGTACTACCGGTAGTTTATTGAAAATTTCACAAAGATTGTTGCACCCGTGTTTGGAATGTTAATAAAGGATGTTGATTTTCTTTAGACTGAGCAGTGTCAAACTGCCTTTGAAACCATAAAAGCTAAGTTGTCGGTGGCACCAGTTCTTAGGGGGCCCAATTGGGCTCTCCCATTTCACATATCTATTGATACCTCTGACACTACAATAGGAGGAGTATTAGGGCAGAAAGAGGACCAGCAATCCTATGCCATTTATTTTGTAAGCAAGAACTTGTCCCCTGCCGAGCTAAACTACACAGTTACCGAGAAGGAATTCTTGGCAGTAGTTCATGCTATCAATAAGTGTTGTCATTACATTACAGGTTATGAAGTATTTGTACATACATATCATTATTCCATTATATTTCTCATGAATAAACCCATAATTAATGGCCGAGTGACTAGGTGGCTCCTGTTATTACAAGAGTTTAACATCACCATTCTTGACCGACCTGGAAAGGAGAACTTGGTAGATGATTTTATTTCACGAATAAAAAATGAGGATGATGATATTCCTGTAGATGATAGTTTCCCAGATGAGCACCTTTTTTTCCTTTCTGTAAATACCCCATGGTTTGCATATATGGAAAACTATTTGGCTACTAGGAAGTTACCATCTCATTTGTCACCTCACGAAAAGTGTAAAATTATCACGCAAAGTGTCAATTACTCTTGGGTTGGCCATGACCTTTTTCGTACAAGTCCTTATTTGATTATTTGTAGATGTGTCTGATAGGATGAGGTACCAAAAATACTACAAAGTTGTCATGATGGACCATGTGGTGGCCATTTTTCTGATAAACGTACATCATATAAAGTGTTACATTCGGGTTACTATTGGCCTAGCATTTTCAAAGATGTTGCCAAGTATGTGAGGAGTTGTGATAGTTTCCAAAGGATAGGAAGACCTACGTCAGCTGACGAAATTCCCTTGTGTGACCAAGTTATGATTGAACCTTTCGATAAATGGGCCCTTGATTTTGTAGGACCAATTTCACCCATGTCTCGTAAGAAAAACTATATTTTGGTTTGTACAGATTATGTCACCAAGTGGGTAGAGGCAAAATCCCTATTTAGGGATACAGAAAAATCCATTGTCAAATTCATCTATGAATACATATTTACCTGCTTTGGTTTTCCTCGTGAGATTTTTACAGACCAAGGCACTCAATCCACTTCCAAACTGATGAGAGAACTAACGGAGAAATATAGGATTAAGCACTGCAAGTCCTCTCCATACCACCCACAAGATAATGGTCAATTAGAGTATACAAACAAAGTTATGGAAGCTATCTTAACTAAGATTGTTCAATTACATCACCGGGATTAGGTCGATAGGCTTCCAAAGGCTATGTGGGCATATCAGACCACCTGGAGAAACACCACTGGGCATACCCCTTATGAGCTAGTGTACGGGAAACAAGTACTTCTACCAATAGAATTCCAAGTAAAGACCTTCCGTATTGTTGCAGAATTGGGATTAAACTTAGATGAGGCTCAGAAACAACAAGCCCTACAATTAAATGAGTTGGATGAGATCAGTCAAGATGTTATCCAACGAACAATATTAGGCCAAAATTAGAGGAGTAAGTGGCATGACAATTTTATCAAGAAGAAAAACTTCCAACCTGGTGATTGGGCTTTGTTGTTTGATTCCTGATTTAAAACCTTCAAAGGAAAACTCACCACTCGGTGGTTGGTTCCTTACGAGGTAGTCACTGTATATGACAATGGAGTTGTGGAAATCAAAACAATTGACAATGGACAAGTCTCCTTTGTAGTAAATGGACACCGACTCAAATTTTATCACAAGCCCATTTCCAAAGAAGATTTTCTACAGGTCATGTCAACTGAAAAGGCATTGGCCTTAGTAGATGGGGAAGTCCCCCCTTGTTCTTGAATGTTTTCTGAATTTTCGACTGTACATATGTAAATAATTTTGAATTTTGTTGATAAACAATTCTAGAGATTTATGTAGGTATTTATTTCACCGAGAGTAGACAGTTTCAAGGAAATATCAAAGAAGGAATTTTCTATTGTTATATTTGAACCTTGTTGTCTACTAAGCATCAAATGAATAATGACTTGTTGTAATTAGCTATAGTTTTGCAAGAGATTTTTACCCTCTTTTTCGCAAGGCATTTTAAATAGCAACTTCTCTTGAAAACCTTCACCACTATATAAGGAAGTGATACCATAACCATCAAGCTTAGAGGTCACTTGTATAGTTTTCCCAAGAAACCTGAGTAAGTGAGTAAAGTATCTTTATTAAAGAGTAACAAGGAGGTCTGATTAGCGGTTAGTCATGGAAACATCACAATAACTTACAAAAGAAGAAAGTGAGTTTAGCCTAAAGATACCTTTATGTTCTTTCTCAATGGTACCATCCACTACACACTAAAAATACTTGATTATACCATATCTTTAGATAGGCTACATTCTCTTAAGTACCCCTTACATCAGGACAATCACTAAGGAATATATAATGGAAACTCATCCTCTAACATAAATACTATCCCAATAAATAAATAAGTTGTTTTCAAAGTTGTCCCCCCATCTTCTTGCACAAAGAAATCTTATACTAAAATCTTAAAATATGGAGGGTCAGTCTCTGAGGGTGTAAGAGGATAACCCACCCGGATATTGAACAGGGCTGATGGAAGCAAGTACCAACCTATGGTATGACTAGGTAAACCCGTCAGGGTACTGAACATGCTTGCTGGCAGCAGAGCATTCTACCTAGAGAGGATGATAATCTGACAAAAAATAAATAAGAAATTTAAACTTGTCTTGATGTACGACATTATTTGTAGACAAAGCTTACACGAAGTATGTATGGTCAAGGTAAGGTTAATGAACTCCATAAATTTTCCATTGGGAACTAACTTTGAGACTATCTTGAAACTCTCTCACCTACCTCTTCTTATCTATATGTAGGATCTCTTATCCTATAGGTGGGGCCATCTTCTAACCATCTCATCAGACCAATCTGTGAAATTTATCTCTACACTTAACAAGCCGTAAATCTTCAACTATTGGGAGAATTGATTGGTTTCCTATATTTTTTATTGTGAGGTATCACAATACTTAGGTGTGGGGGAGGGGTTTCATGAGTTGACAAATGATAACACTACCTAGAAGAAGTAGAATATTAAAATCTATGTAAGAATTTATGTGTATTGTTTTCATGACACAGGCTATGACATCAACAATTATTTTATTTTTGAAATGCTAAATTCCATGTGTGTTATAAATTGTTGTACATTTCCATAACATACCACTTAAATGCTTTATTTTCATTACAGAGTTGAGATTACATGTCTTATGCGAGACAAAGGAATGGATTGAGTAAGCATGGTGGAAAAGCAAATAATAATGGAACACTCTGCCTCTGCTCCTATTTATTGTAATTGTCAAAATCTTTTTGAGACTGAAGGCTATCCATTGCAGGAGAAATAAAATTGCAAAGTAAAATTGCATTTCGCATAGAGGTACCATATGGAGTGTCATATGGAGTTTCATATGAGGTTCCATTTCAAAGACCATATGAGGTGTTGAACAAAGTACCATATGAAAGTATACACCAATAACTATCCACAATTTTAGGTAACCAAGAATCAATGGCATTTATTTCAATTAGTTCATGGAAATTAAGATTGAATGATGAAAACCTTAGACATTTTCATGATCAAATGTCCAAGTCAAAGACTTGTACATTGATCTAACCTACTCATCATTATGATTTCCTCCCAAAACACGCCTTCAAAATTGAAATCGATGCTCACACATGGAAACTCGTCTGTGTGAGTTCATTGATGAATGCAACAATTCCACCCTAGGCACACTCAAAAATGGAGGGATCGCTCAATTGGGTTATCCCATTTATTCCTCACACTCGCCCTCTGTTAATTTTGTTCTCCCCTTGTTTAAACGCACTTAGCCTCTGTCTCATTTCGTTCACCTATGTCTACAGTGCGCTTGACCTCTACTAAACATGCTCAACCCCTATCTAATCGCGCCCATCCTCAGCCCGATCGCACTTTCCCTCTGTCCATTTTTCCCACACTGTCATCATGCCCAAGCGGTATGAGCCATCTTCCTATGTTGACCTCTTCAATATCCCTGAATTCGCACAGTACAGGGAAGTGTTCCTTCGTGCAGGTTGGGAGTTGTTTTTGTCTCACTTGCAGGGCCATAACAATGGAATTTCAATGCAATTCACCCTTGGTTTTGATGGAAATACAGTGCGCGTGGGGTCTCTCACCTTTAGGGTCTCTGAGGAATCCATATCTATAGCCACAAAGATTCCAAGAATTGGGGATAGATGGTTTAAACACCACTAGTTCCATGATCAAGCTATAATGGGGCTTTCAAACCCGAATTTCAGAACATCTCTGAAGCTAAGGGATACTCCAAGGAGTGGATAAAAGAGGAGATAATTAACCCTCTCATAGTCATCACTAGATTGATCACATGTGAAGGTATATATTTCGTCTTTAAATCCTATCACTTTCGATTATTAGCTCACTTTCAATTCAATAAGCTATTGAATTTTCCCTTCTACTTTTTAAAGAGTCTCGATAAGATGTCCTCCCAAGTGAGGAAGAATGTAACCAACCCCCACAATAAGCTCTTTCACCATGGCCTTATCAAACTACTTCTCTTATCTGAATTGGAGAAACAGGGGAAAACTTGGGATGAGTTTATTTACCAATTTGTAAACCCTCACGTGACAATCAAGACTAGCAAAAAGACACTTGATCTAAGGACTATTTCCCCATCCAAACCCCATTCTTCGAAGACTCCAAACCCTCCTGCACAATTTATTTCTTTATCGAAACAAAAATACAAGAAACTTGTCGATACCCCTGCAACCTCATCGAGAAAAAAGACCAAGAAGCCTATTGCTAACTGCCCTATGCCTTCAACATCTCTTCATCCTACACCCAAAAAGCTACAAGAAGTAATTCAACAATACTTTCCTTCAGTCCCCACAAATAGGAGAGGAGCTAATCGATTTAATAGAGCAACCTTTCGAAAGAGTACCCAGAGCACAAGAGGAAAACCTCATGAAAAAACCTTGACCACTTTGGACCCTATCCAAGTATCCTCCGATCTCGAAAGACCTCACAAAATACTTAGGGAAGTGTCTGCAGACGAATTGGAGCCTCATATAAAGACAAAATATGAACCTACTTATCCTTATAAACCCCCTATTACTCCTACCTCACAAATTCCTACCCCAGATCCTAAGACTGATAGACATTCTACATGTTTCAAGGGATCTAAACCCTCCTCCAAGATATTTGATCCTACTCCATCCATTGAGAAGTTACAACAGGAAAATTTCCAGTTGTTGCAACAATTGGAAGAGACGAAGACTTTGGACATGCATCTTCACCATGACAATGGAATCCTCCAAGCAAAGGTGAATTCCCTTCAATGGTTGGTTGACGAGATGACCAAAACCAATCGCAACCTCGGGGAACAATTTAAACAACATAAGAGGCAAAAGACACAATTTTTATGGCAAGAAGGAGAAGCTTCTAAAGCTAATCCTTCTCAGCGAGTCTAGTCATGTGGGGCAATTCCTTTTTATTTACAGTGGGACCTGCAAACTCTTAGGTGTGGGGGTAATGTTGGATCCATGATATGGTTACTTTAATGATGATGATTAGATCCTTTTTGGCCAATATCATATGTGTATTTTCCTATCTTGAAGAATTTTTTAAGGATTTTTGTATCAAATCATCGTAGTGTACATCAGGTACGTATAATTGATGTTTTATGATGATTTCAAGTATAATTCAGCATGTTTTAATGATTCCAAGAATCTAATTCGTGATCTATGTGTCACAAGGAAAAATCTCATGGCGTTTTTCCATCTGGCACTCCATACGGTACTGCATCCAGTACTCCATCCGGCACTGCGTTCGGCACTTCGTCCTGCACTAAAACCATGGGCAAGTTGGTGGTTATCATATCGACGGCCAGTGATGGGAAAATCAGAGACATGGGTTTTTCTTGTGCTCGTGGCCTCCGGCTACTAATATTTTGACAACTTGGATTGGGTTTTTATGTTGGGCGTTTATTGGCTCGCTTAGTTTCTAGAAGCCACTGGCGGTTAAGACGCATTAAGTGTAATTTATTGTTTTTAGAGGAGGTCAACCCTTCCAGTGGTCAACCTCTCAGCTTGTAACCTCTATAAATACCACAACAGTGGTCAGACAAATAACTAAGGATAGTTAAGCCCAGAATTGTGAAGTTATCTTTGTTTTGCCATTTCAAGACATTTTCTCTAAACTGTGTAAAACTGTGTTTTTAATTTAATGTTGAAATTGTGTTGCTGAGCTCATGATTCATTTTTGAGAATTAGCCATGACCTACTGGGGGGCCCACCAGTGGTCTGGGTGAATATTCAGTCAATTAGCTTGTGAATTCACGTAGAGTAGTTGTCATTTCTTTTATTTCTTGTACATGATTTTTTATTATTTTTACTTACTGTGTAATTGTTGTTCATAGTTTAATTGTTTCAATTTCTTTTTGCAGGTTACTTATGAAGGAAAGTGTTAATATGCTATGACTTTTTAATTAATAGGAAATATCTTGCAAGCTTAGATACTAACTGTGTTGTCTGATTATATGTTAGTTTGAATTTCTGCAAATTAAAGTAGAATGGAGTATTGGGTTAAAACAAAGTAGAAGAGAATTAATAGTTTCTTTGGCAAGTTTCGATGGATGGATAATTGTTAATTTTAGTTTTGATTTATAGTTTGTTTATTTAATTGCTACTTAGTTTGCTTATCTAGTTTTTATTTAGTTTTCTTATTTATTCTCTCGTTATATGCTAAAATAGAAATAGGATTTGAATTATGTCTTTATGAGTATTTCCCTTTGCAATTTAAATTGTTAAAATAGGATTAGTTTAATTTACTTTATGCAATTTCCATTATAGATCTAGATTGCAATTTTAATTTGAAGTTTGATTATTGAGTTTAGTTTTTAGTTATGAATCTCTAGTAGTATGAATTTTCTTACATTAGCATAGAATGAAATTGAATTAAATAGAATAGTGTTTTCATATTGTTGATGACTAGTGCATAAATTGAAGAATCACGTGGATTTGCAAGGTAGTTGATGTTTCTTCTAAAATGACTAAGTTCTCATTAGATTGTCTGATTCATACATTTCACTTTGCTATAGAAGTTAATATTGAGTTTATCCCTCTTGAGTTATCATTAATTGTGAAATGCCATCATGATATCATAAGACATCGAAGACATAACCATCAACACTATATTTGAGTTTTCTTTCTTTTGTAAATTCGAAAATAGTTTTCTTGTTATTATAGATTAAAGAGTAGTTGGTGATTAAATTTTATTGTTATGATGTTTTCAATTCAATAGGCTAAGATTTCCTTTCATAGATTAGAAGTACTTATGAAGTTTATCTTAAGAATAGTGTTCACTTGCTTATTATTTTGATTAGTTACTTGATGAGTGATTTTAATTAGTTTACTTGTTGTAGAAGTTACCATAGGTTAGTTATTCGATTTCTTATTAGTTTACTTGTTGCATATGTTTCCATAGGTTAGTTTTAATAGGGTAGTTGCTTGCTTGTTTACTTGCTTTAATAGGGTAGTTTCTTGCTTGTTTATTTGCTTACTTGTTGCTTCTCATTGAGTTTGAATAGATTAAGTAGATTAGTTTGCTATTGTTATTTCTCATTAAATAGAAAATTTTCTTTTTCTTACTGTCATGATTAAGTTAACTTGCCTTAAGTAGGCTTTTCATCTGCTTTCTTAGGAATATCCATCAATCCATTGTTCAAAAGTTACATAGGGTAAATAATTTAACTTTCTTGATAGGGTTTGCTCCTTAATAGCCTTTGCTTGAATAGATTAGCTTTTAGATAAACCATTTCCCTAGTTAGAATATACTACCTCTAGCCTTTCTGCCTTGGCACATATAGTGCTACAACTCTAAGTTTACTTACCCCGGGCTGACAATTTAATTGAGGGTTTTTAGTTCATATAGAACACCCATCACCTTATCTATCTTCATTCTAATTACAAGCAACAAAAATGAGCATTTTCAGGAAGCAAATGCACAAGTGGCAGTAGATCCTTCATCTATCAGTTCCATATTTAATGGCATCAGCTGAGTACATAAGAGATATTTTGGGAAAATAGATCCAAATCTCCAAGCATATGTTGTTCAAAGCAAAACCAACCTCGCAAGGCATGAAGACAATGAATGAATAGAACACTTGGCAAAGAATCAAATAAGAATGATTCTTGAAAATAAAAGGTGGGAAACATACCCAGTAAACAAGTGGAAGCAAAGGAACAACATCAAGATTAACTGGAAGTTGAGGTTAATCCCAGTTTTCAAGGAAATAAATCAACAACCAAATTTTTGTTGGCAACCAGCTTCTAGAAGGAGATTTCAGGAAGATTTTAGTTGACCATATGACAGATCAATACCATACTTTTCGGGCACTATATTAGCTTAATCTAATTAATTAAGCAATCAAAGGATGAGAGGGTAATGCAGGCTTCCAGATGGTAGATTTTAAGAGGATAAAGGTCATAGATTTTGAGGCATAAAATCAACATGCTATCTGAGTCTATAATGTTTATGCCACCTATATAATAGTTGGTAGTGCCAGCCAACATCTAAGGTGGAACTATGTCCAGGAATTTTGGAGCATTTTCAAGGTATAAAGTCAATTTTTTGCAGATGGCTCGAGAAACCTAACAACAGTTCTAGATTTTATTTCAACACTTCCAGTATCCTTAGTAGCTAGATAGAACTATGGAAACCAATTTTATATGTATTTTAATTGATTCGATTTCCAATCAATGAGGAAGATATTGTTGTTATTTAGGTTATTTAAACAAAGACTTTGGAATCAGGAAAAGGGGGGAGGGACAACCCAAGAGCCTTTTGTCCTGGGATTGTAATGCGGTCTTTTCAATAATACAAAACAGAACCAAAGAGATTCTAAGTCCTCGTTGAGTTAAACCATGTCTTTTCCTGTGTTATGTTTCTCAATTTTTCATTAAAATTCTTTCTTTCATTCATTCATTTATTCATCTTGTAATGGCTACAATTCAGTGAGACTTTTGTTGTGGTGAATTTAAGAGAATCCCCTTAAGTGCAGTTTTTCCTTTGTTTTGTTGTGAGCAAAACAAGACCTGCGTCTTAATTGTTTTGCCTAATTTACAAGTTTTATTTGTTCATAGTTTTTCCTTTGTCTTCCTATGAGTAAGACAAGACCTATGTCCAAATATTTGAAGTTTTGTGTTATTTCTTCTACTGGAGGGAAGACCATATTTATCCTTGTTAGATACTTGGCCATTTTTGTTTTAGTTTTGTTCATCCAAATTATTCTATCCATCCTCGTGATTTTAAAAAGTATTTAGCAGAAAAGGTCATGTCTTTTGTTTCTGATTTGTAATTATTGAAAGACTTGTTCAAACCTAGTTCTAGAATCCTCCAATAACTGATCAATCAACAATTATTATTTCTTCAAAATGTGTTAAGGCTTGGCTCTATTACAACTTAGAGTCAACTCTTGCAACAACATGTTGCATACCATTGCATGGTATTGCAATGGTATGCATATGCAAATGTATTTTCATTGCATACCATGGCATACCATTGCATCGTATCCATATGCAATGGCATTTCCTATGAATATCATGCAATGGTATTCCTTTGCAACAATATGCAATGGTATGCAATGAAAATACCATTGCATATGCATAACATTGCAATACCATGCAATGTTATGCAATGGTATGTGTAGGAAATGGAATTTCCTTTGCATACCATTTCCTATGCATACTATTGCAATACCATGAAATGGAATAAAATGGTATGCAAAGGCAATACCATTTCCTATGCATATCATTGGCATGCATAGGCAATGGTATTGCCTTTGCATACCATTGCATGGTATGCATAGGAAATGGCATTTCCTATGCATATGATGCAATGGTATGTCTTTGCAATGGTATGAAATGGTATTAAAAGGAAATACCATTGCCTATGCATACCATATGAAAAGGCAATACCATTGCCTATGCATACCATTGCATGGTATGCATAGGAAATACCATTGCCTATGCATACCATGGAATGGTATGCCTTTGAAATGGTATGCAATGGTATGAAAAGGCAATACCATTTCCTATGCATACCATTGCAATACCATGCAATGGTATGAAAAGGAAATACCAATGCCTATGCATACCAATACCATTTCCTATGCATACCATTGCATACCATTTCAATACCATGTAATGGTATGCAAAGGAAATACCAATGCCTATGCATACCAATGGTATGCATAGGCATTGGTATTTCCTTTGCATACCATTGCATAATATTGAAATGGTATGCAATGGTATGTATAGGAAATGGTATTTTCATTGCATACCATTGCGTAACATTGAAAATTCATACCATTGCATGGTATGCATAGGCAATGGTATACTTTAGAATCCCTAAGACAACTACCACTAAAACCCTAAGACAAATAAAACCATATAAATAACCTATAAATTGTATGCATACCAATGGTATGCATACTTGAGAATCCCTAAGACAACTACCACTAAAACCCTAAGACAACTAAAACCATAAAATTAACCTATAAATGGTATGCATACCATTGCAATATCATGGTATGCATACCAATGCCATGCATACTTGAAAATCCCTAAGACAACTACCACTAAAACCCTAAAATTAACCTATAAATGGTATCCATACCTACGGTATGCATACTTGAGAATCCCTAAAACAAATACCACTTAAACCCTAAGACAACTAAAACCCTAAAAATAACCTATAAATGGTATGCATACTTGAGAATCCATAAAACAACTACCACTTAAACCCTAAGACAACTAAAACCCTAAAAATAACCTATAAATTGTATGCATACCATTGCAATACCATGGTATGCATACCATTGCAATACCATGGTATGCATACTAATGGTATGAAATGGCATGCATACTTGAGAATCCGTAAGACAACTACGACTAAAACCCTAAGACAACTAAAACCCTAAAAATAACCTATAAATAGATCCCCTCTCATGGATGATACACAAAATGACAACTCATGCCCAGTATACAAGTGCCCTAACATAAAAAAAACATCTATATCGTAGCCTATATACAATATGGCAGTAGTTGGTCAATCATTGACCATTTCCACCCTCACCAGCCTCAGGAGAATCTTGGAATTTTATCTTTCTTCTCTTGCTTGAGGATGCACCTCGAGAGGTTTTATGCCTGTGCATGCTTTGATTCTCTAGAGACTACACAAAGAATAAACAATTTTATAATTTTTTTTCATCAATGAATTAATAGACATACAAAATGATACTTTGTAATTTAACCTAAGACAGCTCACCACATATGAAATTGTCAATTGTGAGGATGTTTCCCTCCTTCGTGACCCTAATCTCTCTGCAATGCTACCCATCATCATTTACAAGGATAAATTCAAGTAAATTAAGAAAAAATGCATAAAATGAATTCATGAAACATATAAAATTATTATCAATGTATTATCTCACCGTGAATATCTCAGGCATCAATGGAGATTCGATGGCAGATGGAGAACTAGGTTGTACATCCTTCTTTGAGACAACCTCTATTGTGACAGTCTCTGTCGATAGGGAAGAAAGTGGTGGTGGGGGTGGGTGGTAGACAGGTGGGTTTTGATGGACCCTCCTAGGTTGTACTAGTGATTCCAGCACACTAGGCCTAGAGAAAGGTAACCCATAAGCAACACCCAGGTGCCCACGAGGTGCAATACTACTATAACTAGGAAACATATGGTGACCTGCATACATATGAATAAAATTGAATTATTAGTACCAAATAGTAAAATTCAAAAATATAAACAAAAAGAATTTGAGAATTATACATTTTTTAACTTTACACATGATACCTATGACGTTGATGACTTGCCCATCCCATATTTACATTCCCCTGCATCACCTAGTACCAAATCCTATAGAAACATGAGAACATATAAAAAAATTGACGATGACATAAAATAACGAAATGACTATGTTGAATCTATCAAATGTGATACATACCTGTGTGTACGATGCATCCAATGAACATGTCACCTCAATTGTTTCATCAATGGTGGGGCTAGGCATTGATGCATCCATAGGCATAGAGGGTCTGTTGCTGGGACGCAACAACTAAAAAACAACATACAATCAAATATCTATATAAATACACAAAATAAAAAATAAATATATAACGATGAAGAACAAAAAGAGGGTTAAGATAATAACCTCCTCCATAAATCTATGTTGTCCAGTGGGCTCTATAGGCCCATAGCATGTCTTCCCACAGCTGGAGAATTTGTGAATTTCACATGGACAGTTGTTATGTCCATGTGCCCTCTCCTCACTATACTCTATTGTGCATGATGACACTCCAAACCCTCTATCAATTTCACTGGCATGCACCTCCAGTCGAGATAGTGCAACAAAGATATTGTGTTACACTAGACTAGGAGTCAATGATGAGATGGCCATTTGTACATGTTGCAAGTTCTCTGCAACAAGAGGATGTTGGGTAGGGAGGTCAGGCCTTCGCCTAGGGGGTTGGGGACCTAACTCAGATTTGAATCTGGCATGTTATCATTTGTGTGTGGACCCTCGACCCACCCCCTGGAAGTCACTAGTCTTAAAGTAGTTGACATGCTTACCAACAATAAACTCAACGTATAATTTCCTCAGAAAATATAAAGGCATCACCTTGTTATTGTAGGGAGGTTTATCAAAAACCATGTACCACCTATCCATCCAGTTTTGAATTATTTGGGGATGGATGCACCATTCAATGGATATGTGTTTCTCGGTCAATGGTAGCTCTTGTCCATTTCTAGAATCCCTAAAAATAGACAATATTTGTTGTTTTGAAATTTCAAGTTCTTTGATTTGGTTTTTGTCTAAACCAGTGTTATAATAATCATACATTATTTTCCTATAGTCAGAAATAGATTTCAATTTCCCTTAGGTACTTGTAATGGACTGCACAATGATGTCCAAAGAAGTGGCCAAGGAGACTATGCTAGGTTCTCTAGTCTCCCTTAACTGTTCCTCAAGGTTTCTTAATATCACCAACCCTTCATCAATTTCATTGTTTACATTGTGTGGTGGTGGTGGTGGGTTGGGGTTTTGATCTTCTTGGTTTTATTGTGAGGGATTTAAATTTTCTTTGGGTTCCATTATATTTTATATGCTTCAATTTAACATCCATGGCATGTAAATTAGTTTCCTTTTTAATTTAAAATACTAAATTACAGTTTTTTTCAATTTAGATTATTGGGAGAAAAATGCTAAATTAGAATGACTAAATTGGATTAAAGTTAAGAAAAATGTAACATACCTGGACACACGGTGGTGGTGGTGGTGGCGGTGGAAATATCCTCACTTTCTTCCTTCTCTCTTCACTCTATTTTCCCAATGAGAAACACGAGCGTGATTTTGTGCACAATGTGCACAAAATCGCTCTCGGGCCGTTTATAGAAAAACACTAGCAAGGGTGTGCATGTGTTCTTAAGAGCGTGCATGTGCTCTTAATGCTTAACCTACATGGTAATCCACGTGGAGGTTCAGCCACAACTGAACTTATAGTTGTAAGAACGTGTGCGCGTTCTTGCGAGTGTATGTTCTTGTTCATGGCCTTGCCACTTTTTCGGTCACGAACTTCTTGTACTCACCCATTTTGATAGTGAGAAAGAAAAAAGAATCATGTTTAGATTCTTGGTCAATTTGACACATCATAATTCTCATTAAATCCATATTCTTCTTCGATATCTCTTTTGCATAACTATGTGCCACATGTTTGTGAATTCCTCTTATTTCTTAGTATCTTTTGATGTTGTCTATTTGCAACCTATTTCGTAATGATTTTAAAGCACACTAATGCTCCATGGTGTTTCTCACACACATTTTTTCAATTTAAATTGTTTTCTCCCATTGCCATACCACACTCTTATGGGTGTTCACAAAAATCAAGAAAATAAATTATAGACTATATAAAACATTGTTTCAATTTTTCATTCCTTAGACCCCAAAATTCCAACTGCCATTCCAATAGAAATCCAACCACCAAAGTGTGCTAAAGTCATTAGCATGAGATATGAAGATGGTGGTAGGTGATGAGAGTTCAAACCTATAAAATTTGAATAACCTTGAAGAATCATCAACATGTTATGGAGTTATTACAATATATGGATTATTTATATTTCTAATTACAACATAATGAGGAAAAAGCGCAAAGGTTTTGTCATTAACCAAATGAGTGAAAATTGAAAGAAAAATAGTTGAGAGATTAGGAACATGGAAGACATCGTTAATTTTCCCATTGAGAAGATCTATTGTTCCTTCTCTTACAACATCTACACAAGAAGTATAACCAAGAAAAATATATTGATTTGTACAATCATCAAGACTCGAGAACAAATCCCTATTATTGACAATATGATGAAAATCCATCGAGTATAAAATCCACTCATGATTAGGTTGACAGGTTATTGTAGAAAGAGCATGAGTTCTATAAGAAGTAGAAGAGGAAGAAGAATCTAACTAAATACGATGCTTCTTCCTGGCTACTTCCAATGCTTGTATCTTCTTCTAGCAATGTGTATCAAGATGCACACCTTTACCACAAAAGGAACAAGATCTAAGTGGCTTCTTCTCCTTTGACCTATTTCCCTTTTGAGACTTTGGAAGAGGAGTCATTATAGGTGACTTGGAAATCATGGGTTGTTTGGTTCCTTTTGTTAGGATATTTAGACACTTAGGATTTAGTTAAGATCTACTTGGTCTAATATGTCGTTAGGTAAAAGTGTGTTTCTTTAGTATGCATTAGTATGCATTTGTA
>SNQJ01S0031641.1:0-14236 GCA_010110895.2 Picea sitchensis
CCAACATAGTCTTTCAACACTCAACCATATGTCATCACCATACATAGATCAATTATGTATGCCAACATGTAATCATGAAAACCTACAACAAACCATGTCAGAGTTATACCATCATACCATGCTGCAACTCATATGTATATCCTCTTTTGTTTTTCAAGGCTTTTACCACAGATACATGGCATGTTGTACAGACAGCTCGCATATGTACTTGACCTATTAATAGGTAAACTTGCATATGTACACAATTGTTATCATTGTAACCTGTGTATGCTTCTGAAGATGTCAAACTTGAGCTTCCCTTAAGGTTTCCACTTTGTTCTGATTGATTAATATTCTTCACCCACTTCTTAAGGTGTCCTAGCTTCTTAGAACTTAAGATCTGATCTTCCATCTTTCCAACATTGTCTTCTCTTCTAACGTCATGTGTTCTTCTAGTCATACTATATGAAACACTCCTCATGGATTGTTTTCTTGTGTTCCAACAATTCTGGGATTTGTGGCCAAATCCACTATAGTTGTAGCATCTCATGGTGTGACAATGAGAAGCAATGTGTCCTACTTGATTACATCTCCAACACCTTAGAGTGTTATGAAATCTTTCATTATCTCACCTTGCATAATATCTGCATTCCAAAGATTTGTGACCATATTCATTACATGAGTAATAGTGACCATACAAAATCAATTTTCTTGAAGGTGTCTCTCTTTTGAATTTTCTTTAAGGCGTAAAGATGGATTCTTGATGTCTTCCTTTCTTTTTTCTTTTGAAACTCTCCTTGTCTTGTGTAGATGGTTGAATTTCAACATTATTTACATCCTTTGAGTGTGAGGGACTTACCTCATACTTCTTAGAGGTGCTTGATTCAACATGTGTAGCTTCTTTGTTGTATCCAAAACTTGATTTATCATTTGGTGATCTTTGACTATCCAAGATCTCATTCAATATTGTTGATCTGTTTAAGAATTTGTTTGACTTCTCTACTTTCTTTCTAAGATCAGCAACTTCAGCTTCCAACTTATGACACGACTCTTCCTTTTCATTTACTTGATTCTTTAGTATATCCTCTACCCTTTTGGCTTCTTCAATTTCGGTCTTGAGATGGATATTAACTTCAAGAATTTTTATAATATCATCATATACCTTCTTATTTTCTTCTATCTCATTATTTAGTCTTTTGATCTCTTCTTCTTTTTCTTCTAATTGAGACCTTTTACTTTCTTCTTGTTCCTTGAGCATTTTCTTTATTTTCAACATATGATTTTGATTCTTTTCAAGAAACCTTTTAGTGTTCTTTGAAAGATATCTATAGTCTATATAACTATGGTCATAGTTTTATTCATATAGACCCCAATCAACTTTGTTTTTAAGCTTTGAAAGTTCTTCTTCTGTTTCTTCCATGGGATAATCATCATTTGATTCTTCACAAACTATTTCTAGATCTTCTTCTTCACATATAGAGAAACATTCAACATCATCACATTCAAAATTATTACAATGATAGGATTATGGAGATTCTTTACCTTCATTGTTCTTGATGGAGTTGTCTTTAGTGTCTTCCTTCTTCCTTTGGTATGTCTCCTATAGCTTTAGCCATAGATCCTTGGCGGAAGTGCATTTTCCCATGATTTCTTTGATAGAACTTGAGAGTCCATTGAAAATGGTCTTGAGAGCCAATGCATCATTCTTCTTTTCTTCCTTTTGAGATGCAAACTTTGACTTATTCTTCAAGGGAACTGATCCACCAATGGTTGCTTTCCAAACACTTGCTCCTTTTTCCTTCAAATGCACTTTCATTTCTATTCTCCATGTTGAATAATTTTCCTCATCAAGGATTGGAACTTAATCATCCATTTGTGTGTCCATGGATCTCCTCCAAGCTTATTAAGGCTTATAGTGAAGGCCTATTCTAATACTAATTGTTGGACACACTGACCACGATGAGAGGGGAGGGGGGTGAATCAATATAGGGCTCTATTTCAACAATCCTTACACAAAAAATCCTTAGTTAGCGATCACCATTTACTCATCACGTATTACTGTCATTTATAACCAGTTGAATGTGAACATATATCAACAACATATATCATCAATAAGTCATCACCACAAGGAACACAAAGAACATGAGATGTATGTACAATTTTCTTTTTATTATGGACTACAATCCTTGGGTTATAAGCAACAACATAATAGAGTTACAACTCCACAAGAGCACCAACTCTGTAATGCAAGACTTAACTTACACAACTCAGCACCAAATGAGAGGAGGATTCAATCCTCAACAGATGCCAATCTATCAACAGGTGCACGACCTATCAATAGTGCATCATGCATATGTATGCACTCTACCAGTAGTATACCTTGTGTATGTACACAGTCTATATGTATTGCAACTTGTGTATGCCCTATGAGAAACTAGGGTTTTCTCTCCTTGAAACAATTAGATCCTCTGCAACCTTCATTCACATCCACTTATGTCTTTCAATGTCCAATCTGTACCATAACCAATTGCAACACATCTATGCTCTCCAACAACTTACTCATGCTCCTCAACCATACAATATGAATTATACTTAATCATGTATGAGCAACCAGTATACTATGGAAACCATATCAGTATTGAAACATAAGAGTGTTTCTCACTCTATCAATCAACCATCATAAATCATATCAAAACAACCATACCAAGAATTCCTTAAGCATTCACCATACAATAAGAAAGAGTATCCATCAAGACAACTATGTAAACATACCAGAACTTCTATGGCAGATTTGAGCCCATAGAATGCAGATATGGAACTTGCTTCATCCTTCAAGAACTTGGCACCAACTCACGCTCAAGTCTCCATAACTTCCTCAACTGTACGTTCTTTGATCTTCTTCATCCCGCGTGTGTATGTGCCCTGCCTCACTGTAGCATGTGTATGTATGCACTATGGTCCACTATTGCTTGTGTACTCCTTCAGAAACTAGGTTTTCTGAACTTCTGAAACTTTTTCTGTCAAGATATCAGACCTACCAAACATTTGATGCGTCCATGAGATCCTCTAGTCAATCTCTCTCTCAGAATAGATCTTCAATATATGGTCAAGAGATATATATTTACAAGAGACCCTTGCCTCTTATTTATACTCTCCAAGTAGCTTCCTTAGAAGCATATTCTTGGCCACTTTGTCCACATAGCCACTTTGTCCACGTAGTCACCTATGTCCAACTTTGTCCAATTGGCCACTTGTCCATATATCCAATATCCACTTGACCACTTAACTCACTTTCCTCATTTTAGGGTTAACCCTCTTATAACCACTATACATAATTAGAAAGTTCTCCATTTAATTTATTATTTAAATAATCCTCTTTGACTTTATCACTTCACTTTATTATTTAAATCATTTCTTCTTTGTAGGCACTTTGACTTATTTGACCTTTTGGGGCTTCTAGCCAAGATATGAGGGTCCTCCAACTTCGTAAGGCCATAACTCTCAAACCGTGAGGAGTTATGTGATGTTCCACATACAACCAGAAATGGCATAACAAGAACTATCCATCTAGGATAGTTTCACTAACAAAGTCATTGATCTTCACCTCATTATTCCACAATTAAGCATGGGTTCTCTAACCATACTTCTAGGATAACTCAACCACAAAGTGTCTCCCCGTGAGGGATTTCACCATAAGGGGACCACTTTGGAGTTCATACATTTGAAATTTCTATCAACCATGACAAGAAAGGACACCAAATCGATCCATCTTTATCTATGCATGACNCATATATCAATGAATAGACAATGTTCCTTTGACATCAATCCTTTTTCATCGATCATTTGACATCAATGACAACATGATCCAAGAGTCCTCACCAACGGACGGTCGATATGGACTCCTACCTTTGGGCCTTCATGGATTTTTGACCCAAACCAAATTACACCCTAGGTTTTTCGGAGCGGCAAACTCCGAATTCTCACAATATTTTGACACCTACACCTGACGCCAACGGTAAGGATCTACTCCGGGCTTTGGAGATTCAAGATTTTTTCTCACACTTGCAACAACACTTCAAATTGTTCGTAGCAGGGAAGTCCAAAGGACTTAGAAAGTCAATGGTCATTCTCCTTTCTCATATATGATGATATGAGAGATCTGATCCCCCCTTGAGTGGATCTCGTCCACCCAACCTCCAAATGAAAAGAAATTCTTTCTCCAAGGACTTTTACTCATTATTGTTCTTCATCTTTGTCACTTTATGTGACTCGAACCCTGGTGCATGTCTTGCGCTTTTGTCCTGAGCTTCTCTCTCAAAAGACTCAGACCTTTGCGGACACTTTGTGTTGTCTCTCTTTGGTTTGGGACTTAAAGAAGTCTCCTCTGCGCACTCCTTGCACTCACTCTCCTCTGAGATTTTCAACACTTAACTAAGTGTTGGCCCTATGCACACTTTGCATTGGTATTTTATTCGATATTTATACTCCTACGAGTATATGTTCACTCCTTTCACTCACTCTGTGTAAACTTATGTTGTCTCTCCTGAGATTTTGAACTGGTAAATGGTTATGCCTTTGCATTCCATGCATGGGAACTGTGCACCCATTGCATTGGTTTCCTCCTTTGAGCTTTTGCACTACTTGTTAGTGTATGCGCACTCCTTGCGCTCACTTTTTGTAAACTTACACTATCTCCCCTCTAAAATTGGGACTTTTGAAGGTCACTTGCGCACTCCTTGGGCTCTCTTTGTGCAGAATCGCATTGCCTCCCTTGAGTTTTTAAACCTGATAGTTGCGTAATATGCAGTCTTTGCACCCAAATTATTAGAAAATAAACAATTGACACTTATTATAACATTAAGGGATCATTCAATCAACCATGAGATGCACACACACATAAACAGAGAGATAAATAACATAAACATTACCCGATTTCTCAGAGATAAGAAAACTCAAAAATTGGAAGCAATTCTCCTCTTTTATATTCCTTCAGAAAATATTTACAAGGTTTTTGATAGCTCTCAAATTATTTTTGATAACTAACTAACAACAATAACAACCTCATTTGGGCATATATTACATACATTTATACATGAAGGGGCTTCTCGAGCCTTCCCTCCAGACTATTCTAGTGTTTTCATATCACAATTAAAGCATCCTACCACTAAGATTATTACAATAAATGGATAATTACAATCCATATATGATTCAGTGCTCAAAATCTGTACAATCCTACAGGTAATTAAGGAAATTACAATTTCCTAGAGCACTCACAATGGCTTTAGCTTCAAGATCTTATGGTATCTTTAATTACAAGGTTTTCAAAATTTAAAGTGATGTTCCCTCCTTGGAATCCAAACTAGTTAAGTGCATTGCGTTGGATGTTGCTTCATGCTCCACCTTGCCTCATTGAATTATGATGATGATGTTCTTGTATCAGAAAACCACCAAGATTAGTAGACCAACTTCTTGATAAGAGCATACCCCGAGCATTTGGAACATCGATCACAATTATGTTCATGATGAGGTTGATGTGAGGGAAGTCATGCAAATAGACCTCGACATCTTCTATGAGGTCATATACCTTCACCTTCTTTGAGTAAATACCACAAACATTTTTGTATGGATGGGTGGTCTTTAAGCTGAGCTATTTCATGAAATTTAATGGAATTAAATTTTTTGAATATCTGGAATACAACATGCAATTATTCAAATAGAGGCCATTAACACCTAAAGAAAGGTATAAAGGAGGGGTTTCTCTCCTTTGTTGTCCATGATACATGGTTTTCAAGATCACGGGAGGCTCTTATACTTCTTTTGGAACTTTCAATGCTTTCAAGACTTCCTTTCTCATAGAAGGGATTTTGCACATCTCAACCATAGGTATTGACATATTCATCTTCCCATTCATAATTGGTACATATATATCCAATCGAAGCTCTTCATCTGTTGGTACAGGCTTCAGGAGAAAGTCACAAACTAGAGGTGGAGGAGGTGGAGGCACTTCCTTGGTAACCTACGGTGGGGGATTTACTGCTTGTGGTGGAGTAACACAAGATTTGTTTCTTCTTTCATATGTCAATATTTCCTTCTTCCTCAACTAGTTCTTCATGTTCTTATCCATATGATTTAGCAATTGGAGCTAAAATTTCCTAGCTCCACTCTTCTTGACCTTCCCAAGTTTTTCTTTTATAATATCCTTGTACTATTCATATTGGAAAGTGAAAATTGTATCTATGAATTTTAGACTGTTAGTGGGACCTGAGTTTTCCTCTTCCCTTCGTCTTGGGAATTAATATTTTGGATGCGGCTCTTGATAAGGAAAACTCCATGGTAATTCTTCTATATTGACTATTCCAATGAGATTCAAAGTATCGGGAGCCTTTGCCTCTTTTTGAGGCTTTGTCTTCCAACCTGCAACATCCCTCTGTTGTCTTACATATTGAGGTCTCAGAGCATAATGATTTATTTCCAAGGTTGTTAATCAGTTCATAATTTGATTTTGACTTTGAACACACTGAGTATTCATCTGATCAAACTTTTGAATCAAGAGAGTGATCAAATATTGCACATTGTTGCTTGAAGTCTTTGTATTTGCTTCTTCCCTAGAGTGAGGATACTGAAAGAGATCAATCTTTGGGAAAATAATATTTTATTTGATATATGCACTATATTATTTGGTCTTTGCAAAAGTTTCAGGCTTCGTATCCCTTAGGATAAAACCAAATTTCCCTTCAAATGAATTTACATAGAGAAAAAAGACAAAAACTTCAAGTGGGAACAAGTTGTTCAGGATATGACTATGTAATTTTTCGAACCTGGTATCAAATTAATTCATTGTCTCATTCGCTTTCTTCTTGATTTGGTTGAACCGAGTCATTAACATTCTTCTATCCTTATTTTTTTTCCATATTATTTTGAACAACTTAATGAAATATTCATAGGATGATAGGTGATTGTCGAGCAGGTCCTTGAACCACCTTTTGGAATATTCTTTAAGATACATAGCTAGTAGCTTCATCATAATGTCTTCATGTTCCACATCCTCATTCTCTAGGGCCGCACCTATTTCATAAAGGTGTTCTTCGGGTGTAACCACATTGTTCCCTATGAACTTTGGAAACCATTTGTGAGACTCTTTAGGAATAACATTGGGGTACCCAGGGAGACCAACCAATTTTAAGGGCTTGTAAAGGCCTTCTGACCAAGAATGAGACAATGAAGCAAGGGGAAGGTTACCTTGGAACAATGTTTTGTCAACGGGATAATTTTGAGAAGGCCTTCTTCGATAAATCTTGGAAGGTTTGAATCTTCAAGGGGGAAGGGTCTTTTGGAAAGATGGTTTCTAGGATGGTGGAGTCTTTAGATGAGATTTATGAAAGGTTGATCAAGAAATAAAAGGGATAATTCCTCAAATGGAGTCTCCAAGGAAGCTATGGGTGAGGGATTTAGGAATAACTTACCAAGTGTCGTTAGGGGTCAGAAGAGGATTCAAAATACTCTCTAACAACGCTGCCAAAATGTTATCATGCAATCTATAGTTTGGGAAAATCCCAACTCAACCCACAGATGAGTGACAACTATGGGAGTACCTACCCACTGTCACCTTAGATAGTCCCTTCCTTCACTTTAGTGATGATGAAATCACCACAAGGGGGGAACTCGGTGACCCTATAGGGATTGAGATGGAATGTGAGATGATGATGAGTGGATCCCCTATAGGTCAATACTGGAGGTGAATAAAGTCTTAAGGAAGGGTCTTCTGAAAGGGTAAATGGTTACCAAGGGTTTTGTACCTACAAAACAATGTTATCCCTACCTCGAACAAGACAAATGATGAGAAAATAAACCTTTAGCCAATGGGAATTCAACCTGTTGGTGTGGCATTGATAAGACCAGGGTGCTTCTTAGGTTACCAACAAAAGGCACCAAGTTGTCTAGAGCACTGACATTTTCATCTCCTCCAAAGAGAAGAAGTCTCACCCGAAGCGCAATCAAGACAAAAATATAGGGAAGGGCAAGGAGAATACTTAGGTGGGTTTCCAGAATATTCAAGATTCGCCATGATCTTACGCAAGATAGACTAACCACAGAAAATATATGAACTCATTCATATTGGAAATAAAGATACTCAAGTTTCATAATCCTTTGTACATAGAGACAACATATTGATCTTATCAAGCATAAATAAGTACTGCAAGGAGACAATTCATAAGCATAAACAAAGAATGACAAAGTAATTTTAAAATTTTAGGTCCTTCCATATATATTATCAGCAGAGCTTCTCATATACAATCTCATAGATACAAATAAATACTCTGTTACAAACTTTTGACTCTGGACTCATGTCACAGAGCTCTATCTACCCTCTTTCTCCAAAACTGTATACAAATTACAATCACAGAACCTTTTCTCAACTACACCCAACCATACTCAACACTAACAACCAACCCAACGAACCAACCCTTTTACAATAATATACATCTCATATATAGTTTGAGTCGGATATTCTGGCTTTGGGATCTGCATGCTTTCTTGTTCTAGTTTTGTTATAACTTTGTTTGCCTTGCTAGTGTTGCATTGTCTCTTTTAACAACCGATTTTTGTTTCTTTACTTGTTCCATTGTCCAACTCTTTTGTATCTTGTGCAACTCGTGTTTGACCAAAACTGGAACTATAGTCCTTCTTGTGCAATCTTCAAAACAAAAAAGAAGGGCCTAACAGGATTCGACCACAAGCCTTGACTCGCCCTCGAGTCAAGTACTTGTATCTTTCACGGCTTCTAGGAATTCCTTTTTATTTCCCTTATCCTCCTTCTCTGCTTTTATTTCATTTTCTGCTTGTGCTTTCTCCTTTTTCAACTCTTCAAACGAAGGGCCCAACTCTGGGACCAACTCTAAGGCCCTCTTCCTGACTTCCTGGAAACTCCCAATTTTATCCTGCCACTTCTTGGCAAGGAGTGAGGCTTCATATACAAACTATTGAGTCGCATATGTGATGCATCCTTTAGGATTGGATGCGACCAGAGAGTTCCATTCATAATCGGTTGTAGCATCTACCCGATGCATATGCATGTACACTGTCTAGATGACAGGTCGAAATTCACACAACTCTTTATTGGATATTTATTTTGCTTCAAACAAAGCGTTCAACTCATTGTTTGCTTGTTGGATTTGATCGAATTTCTCTTGTTGCTCCAACAAATCCATGGTAACCGCAAATTTCTCATTGAGAAATTGTATTCTTGCACGCACATCCTCCATAGTTTGGTTGCGCCTTGCAATAATTCCCATCCATTCATTGAATTCACGAAATATATTTTTGTAATCGATTGTGAGCTTGTGTAGTGTTCCTCGAGCATTGTCACCTTCAAGAACTATTTTCTCCATTTGTTCTTGCAACTTCTAAGGTTGTTCTTCTTCTTCTTGACTCTCCTGCAACTGTACTTCCATCTTCTCTGCATGAATGGCTTGTTGTGACCATGATCCCTAGAGTATCTCGATATGATTCTCAGGCTCTCTTGCGGTATTGGACTCTATCATTTGTGGTGCTAATTTCCTTATTTCCAGCCAGGATTCAACAAGATTATCCTGGACTCTTTCCAGTTTCTAATCCACCTAGATCTTGGTGTATTATTCTTGTGTTCTATGTGCTTGAGAAAGGAGTGATTCATCCCTTGCGAACTCCATAGTGCTTTTGACCTGCTGGAGCCTCTTCTCCAGTTGATCATTTGTGGCTCTGATAATTCCGACTAGTTGTGTTGCTAGCCACTGTGCAAGGTCAGTGGAAGAAGGGGTGGTTTCCCTGGGTACTTAGACTTGCAGTGAGATTCCACTAGCCATTGAATGCTTGGAAGGTGTCTCCAACTCCTCTTCTCATATAGGTGGTCCTAGCGCAAGCCTCAACCTCAACGCCGATGGAATGAATGTTAGAAATTATGTTCTGGCCAGGTAGAGTTGCAACAACTATGTGCACTGCTGAGGGTTTTGGAGGAATAACTCCATTTGTTCTTGCACGGACGTTGCACTTTGTCCTGAGGCCCTATCAAATTCCTTATGAACCTCTGGTACCTTCATATCTTTGTGGACCTCATATTCTAGGGTTGCGCTTCTGATAGCACCCTCAACCTTAGTCGTTGAGGAAGTGCATTGAGGAATTAGGACTTGCGGCTTTGGTCATGCTTGCATCTCTTTTGAATACAAAGTGTTATGAATGGGCACAAAGGGTATAATTTGTTGGTTCTGGGCTTCAGGGTTTGTCCTAGTGAGTTCTAACCTCTGTATGAATATTTCTGGGTTTGGACTAGGGAGTTCTGGTCTCTGCTTGGGTATCTATGGGGGATCCAACTACATGAGTTATGGGTCAATGGTTTGGGATGGAATGGCAGTTTCTTGGGGTGGAAAATGGGGTTGTGGTGGTGATGGAGGTTGTTTAGTGATGATGGTGGTGGATGGAGTATTTTCAGGCTCAGAGTCATCCTGGACATCTATAATATGGGTTGCTCATGCCGGTGAGAGAGTGCGAGGAATGGTGGATGAAATGGGTTGGGGGTTCAAAACCTTTCTTGGGGATATCCCCTTCCTAGGTTTATTATCCATTTTCTCTGTGATGAATGCAACGCTTAGAATTTCGTTGACATCCTTACCTCTCAAGATAGCTTGCTCTGAAAGCTGCAGGAACATAGGTATGTTCTCTTCTTGCACTCCAGTGGCTGCGTCTCTTCCTCCTCATTCAAGTTATTCTGTACTGGGGATTCTTTTTTCTATACCTATGGGCCCGAGCTTGGTCCCACCCCTGCTTCTTGACCCCTCCTCTTCAGCAGATCTGTAGGTAGAAGGTAATGCATCCCCGACTTGTGCGGGTTGCATTTTACTCTAGGACATGACATAAGCTCCTTGTCAAAGTCCTACTCATCTAAGTATAATGGAAGCATGCGTGAGTGGAAGTCCTCTCTATTGAATTACCTTGGCCATATGAATGTATGGTGGAAGTTCATGTTGAATGCAATGTTCTGCGTGTTGCAGTTGAGAAATTCTTGTAGAATGCACAACCTCTAAGTTGCGTCGAGAAACCTATTGTACCATTTGGAGAATGTCGTGTTGTTGAAGGCAGTATTCTCCGAGTCCAACCTTGAGTGCCAAGGCTCTAACATATTTCCAACCGCCCCTTATCTACTAGCGACAACGGTCTTTCTACGGGTGGCATCCACTTCAACATTGTGAATGCAACAAACAAGTAGTCATAGGTGAAAGTGCCACCCTTCTCCTATGCTTCCTCTCAAGCCACCAGGAGTTCCTCTAGTAAATAGCTACACCAGTTGAAGACAAAACCATTGGCGTAAAATCCTACTACTCATAGGGCATCAAGTGTACACTCTCCTTTGTAATAAGACCTTATGACCTTTCTAGCAATTACATAGCAACTGGTTCTAACCATCTTAGGTAGAATGGGGTCTATCTTGGTTGTGCCCTCCCCCCCCCCTCTGTGTGTTAAACCACTCATATAAACTGGGCTCCCCCTTCTTCTTTCCATGCTTNTGTTGGGAACCTGGAAACCTTTGGTCACATACTCACCTTTGATGGACAGTCCAGTAAGCTGTTGGATTTACTCTGCATGAATTGGATATCTCCTATCCAACCACATTCTTCCTTCATGTACCCTACTGATTAGAAACTTGGTACACATCGCAACTTCTGCAGTGGTGCCGAAAACTGGAAAATCCTAGAGGTTCATAATTGTAGAGTTAAACAGGTTGATGAACTTTGGATTTGGCACAAACTGCATCCCTCCCAACTCATCCAGAGTGACACTCTAGAAGACATCAATCTTCATCTATGGGAACAGAACTTGGTTTTTCAGGTCAAGATCGAGGAGCTTGACTTTCTCGACCTTCCCTTTGAGATCGCCCACTATCTCGACCTGGGGGGCACAGGGCTCGTCTGGTACTGCATCTTTTGAAACAACACTTATGCTCCTTGTATCTCTCAGCATGGTGATTCTGAATTGTCAACAAATTCAACAGGCTAAACGGGAATTGCAAAACAAGATTGAGGGTCGAGGGACTGCACAGGCTTGAACACAATTCTGAATTCGTAAATTGCTAAGTTATCTCTGGGAACCAATGTGTCCTATACTAAGTTCACAAAAAATTATACTCGGGCTTAGCTGTAAATTTCTGTAATAATTGTTATTCATCATTAACCCTATAGATGCACCTTGGATCTGAGTTGTCCGACAGGACTGGTTAACGGGGTAAATCTATTGGGTGATCTCATCATTTTCTGGGAAAGTTGGTCAGGGATGTGGCCAATTGCAGACCTTACCATTTGACATGTGTGAATCCTGGCATGAATACCGATGGCATCTTCATGTATCACAGATTTATGGTTTAACAAAATTTGGATGGGTTACTGTAGCGGTAATAAAGGCTATGAATGGACTGGGTTTGTGTGGCACGTGGACTAGGATTGCATCCAAATTCACTCTCCATCCAACCACAAAGGGGTCCCCGTCATATTTAATGATTGTCATTAATAGATTTGTGGCTCTTCTGATCCTACGTTGTTGAGTAAGTAGTTTTGCATCAAAACAATACTTAGACATAAAAATGAACTACATGTCACAGCGCAACAATGCACTCTTCAACTTTATTAACTGAATTCACAAAAATTGCAAAAACTCAAATATAACTACTATAGATGCTCCTTTGGACTAGAGAAACAGTCCTTTAGCTTAGTTTTGAGACATATATGGTTTCAAGTGAGCTCCATTCACCCATCCTCGCCACAACATCCCATCCAGTTGCACAAGTATGATTGCTCCCAAAGGTCAGATCTTCGCAACTATAAATGGTCCCAACCAATGCATGCACAACTTGCCTGGATGTTTTTGGTATCAACTGTCATAAAGTATGACCTTGTATCCTTGCACAAATGTTTTATTCTTAATGTGTCTATCATGCCAAGATTTCTTCCTTGCTTTCTCAACTGATTGATGGAAGTCTGCTAAAAACCTGGTCTCTTCAAGTTCTTGCAATTCCATGAGCCTCTGCGGAACTGATTCATCTTCCGACATGTGTGTAATATGCGCAATATAGACTCGGAGTAATGAATTCTGCAGGTACCACAACCTCTTTCCCATAAACTAGATGAAATGGAGTATACCTATGGAGTTTCTTTGTGTTTGTCCTGCCATCCCATAAAACTTATGTGACTCTGTCAACCCAATCCTCCATGTTTTCGCAACAAACTTTCGTTAATCCTCTCTCCAAAATATTGTTAAACGATTCCACTATTCCATTGGCTTGTAGATGGTAGGGGATACTCTTATGATGTTGGATCAAGAACTCTATTGTAAGCTTTTCTATTGTACTATTGATAAAATGACCACCCTGATCATTGGCCAGACTCCTAGGACATCCAAACTGAGTGATAATATTTTCAAAAATGAAACTAGCAGCAGTATCGGTTGAACAATCCTGAACAGTTGTTGCCTATGCTTAATTTGTAAGGTAATCAGTTGCGGTAATAATATACTTGGCCTTTGAATGCTTAGTTTTGGGGTTGATTGGCCCAATGAAGTCAACCGCCCATTTCTCAAATGCTTGTATAGCTCGAGCTGGTTGAAGAGGAAATTTATCTCGTTGTGATAGCTTACCCACTCTTTTACAAACATCACAAGATCTAGCATATGCCTTTGCATCCTTGAAGAGTGTGGCTCACCATAGTCCACCTTGGAGGACTTTGTGCACATTGGCCTTTCCTCCAACATCACCTCCCGCAACTCCACTATGGCACTCCCATAGTATGTCTTGTCTTTCATGATCTAAGACACATCTTATGAGGATACTATCTAGTCCCAACTTATACAATTTCCCCACAATCAATTGATAGTCCGCTGCTCTAACCACCATATGACGTTTCTGAGTTTCATAGTACATTTATGGGTAGGCCCCTGTACTGAAGAAGACCGTTATGTCTTCCAGGTATTCTGGTATGGCCTCAACCTGGAACAGGTTTGCATCTGGGAGTTGATCATTTACTGCTCCACCACTTTCTCCTAACTCTAATCTAGATAGGTGATCAAGCCCTATGTTACATCTTTTAGGTTCAATGATCACCTCAAATGAAAATTACTGAAACAATAACAACCATCGAAAAATTATTCCTTCCAAAACAGGCTTGTTAACTAGATATTTTAGCACAGAATGATCAGTAAAGAACTTAAAATGAGAGCCTAACAAATAATGTCTAAAATT
>SNQJ01S0031641.1:14246-51872 GCA_010110895.2 Picea sitchensis
GAAGGGATACAACCTACAACAAACCCACTGTAACTTCCTCTTCTTTCTCTCACTGTATCCTATCTTAGAATACAATATTATCCATCATGCATAGATGCAATACATTTCCCTCATAACAGAGGGTTGCCTTCTAGGGAAAAAAACCCTAACATAATTTCTACCGTTAGATCTACGACCTTATAATGAACGATCTAGATTTACAATGAAATTACAATATAATTTTATAAGGCAATTTTTCCTTCAGGGGCTTCGCCCCCAAACCCCTGCTGGGGGCCCACTTTCCCCCAGACACCCAGCCGGGGGGATAGCCCCCCTAGACCCCGCAAAGGGGGTACCCCCCCTCTGCACNGTGTAGATACTTCATGGGGTATAAACATGAGTGAAAGTAAAAGACCTCTGAATTAGGAAGATAATCAGGCTCCACAAACAACATAAATGATGGGTGTAATGGCCATATTCTGAGCAGATGGCACAAGTGAAATTGATTCATAATCGTTTATTGCATGTGGTTCAGGACTCCATAGTAGCAGATGAAGTACTTGGTGGAGTGGTAAGCAATGGGGTTGCTTTGGGGAGATGGATAAGATTGCGTAACTCAGTAAGAGTAGGACATCTATTAGTGGGGTGTCCTTCTCTTTCACATAGTGCACAAGGAGGTTAAGCTTGGGGAGGGAGCGGTGCTATGGGGTCGTTATTCCTTCATCTTCCCCCATTGGTGGTGGTGTTTCCTCCAGTTGGGGGTGACAGTGGTGTGGCAGGAGCCTGTACTAGGATCTACATCAGTAATCCCTCTGTCTAAGGAGGGAGAGATGGTGTAGGAACCATGGAGGGTGCATGAAGATACCATAAAGGGATGGAAAGAACCATTTAGGGAAGTGTGATATTAGCATCTACCTGGAATTCTTGGACTCTAGGTGGGGGGTAGAAGAAAGGGATTTGGGTAATGGCTTGGGGGACTCTCTCCCAAATTGGGATTTTCCCTTGGTGGAGGGGGGAAATCTGGGACAAGTGGTTCGGTGGTGGTTTCAGGGAATTCCTGAGGTAGTAGTTCACCAACTGGTGGAACTTCGATGTCGGGAGAGGCCTTAGTGAGAGGAGTATTTCCTCTGCTATCTGTTCCATTAGAGGAAACTACACACACTTGTGCTGAAATAAATGAGTTTAGGAGAGGTGGTGCTCCATGATAAGTCCCTAACAAGGATGGGTCCTTGAATATTCCAGGACCCATGTATATGACTGAAAACTCATCCAAGCTAGTGCATACAAGGGGGAGGATGTTATCAATGTTAGAAAAATTATTAAGCTCGTATTGTAAGTTACTCGATGGTGACGATTTTCCCATTATGAGGGAACATCATCATACGAAACAAAGAAGAGGCTACAACCTTCATAACATACATGTAGCTATGCCCAAACAAGATATTATAATCAAGTGGGGCATCGATAACTTTGATGTAAATTAGGATGATTTTTCTCCCAAGTTCTACGGAGACATTATGGAAGATCCCTTCAAGGGATGATAGTCGACCGTCATAAGCTCTAAGGGTGATGGCAGATGGTACTAGCTCAGGTGAGCTGAGTTTCTGCCATAAAAAGTTAGACATGATGCATGTGGATGCAACTTCATCGATGATGCATCGATGGATTGTAATTTTCTAGATCTTAAATATTATCTGAAAATCTATCAAGGCGAAGAGGCATGGTTCTCCGTTATCTATATCAAAGGTGATGAGTCAAGTATCAGTTGGGTCGACTGCCCCCAAGGCAGAAAGTAAGGATTTGAGCTATGATGGATAGGTTTGGAGGACCTCCAACATAGACATGGTTACAAGGGATTGTGCTAAATCATCGACTAAACTATAGTTATGGGCTTCCCTAGCATGAGGGTTATGTACATTTTGTCATAAAGGTACGCAAGGTATACTAGGATTGGGTTCAGTGTTAGGGCATGGGATCATCAATGGTTGTCCGGATATATCGGGAGTTGTTCCTGAGGTGGTTGGGGTAGAGTCAGGAGGGACTCCTTATTGACAACTGCGTGTTTGTAGATTAATCTCTTCCTCGCTGGTATGGAGGATATTACAATCGATCAGATTTCTGATCTGATTGGGACCTAGATTTTGATACTGCCCCATTTGTGGTGGGGTAGAGTTTATCTCTTGTTGGGTATTCATCATAGCTTGGTGTGAAATAGGGTTTTTCAAGACGATTAAAGGTGGTGGTTGAAAATAATGTTGTGGGGATTGTTAAGGGGCAGGCGAGGTCAGGGGGCATTGAGTGTTCATGGATTCTTTCATCCATTTGAAATCGGAAATTTGGGGAAAGTGGTGAGTATAATGTCCATACTCGCCACATAGAGAACAAGGGAATTTAGTTCTAAGATTGTTGTTCTTCCCTTGTTGTGGTTTATTTTTATTGTTTCCCCCTTGGGGGTTTTGGTTTCATCAATTCTGGTTGCCCCTAGCAGGATGGTTTTGTTGGGGCTTATTTCCTCCTGGTCCCAGGTTGTTATTGTTTCAATTTTTTCCTTTCTTCTTGGCATTAGTCGATTGATGGGACATATTTTCCATATTCAACTATTCAAAATAATGAACCTGTTGAATGGGAGAAGGTTGAACAAAATTAACATTGACATGTGGTTGTCCCGGTGGAGGAGAAACTTGCAGAGGGGGACCAGGAAATGGAAAATATGGATTTTTTTGTGGGGAATATCTATATGGTGTGTAGGAATTTGAAGTAATTCCACCACTATTGGGGTTATATGCAGGGGTTGGGGGTGAAATCATACTTGGTTGAGAGACCATATGCATCATGGGTACCAGTGGGGGTCCCCCGCAATGATTGAGAGGGAACAATAGGATATGATTGTTGGTGAGTGGTAGGAGGGTAATAAGACGCCCCTCCATATGGTTATGGATATTGATTTTCACCATAAGTAGGTGATGGATGGTTGTAAGGGTTGATATGTGTCATAGAACCAATCAACCCATCCACAACATGAGAAACCCCAGGTTTGTCCTGGCCAAATGGTAGGGGTCTGGGTGCATTAGGAAATACTGTGTACAAGTAACCCAATTGGGCATATATGAGGTCGAATTTATGATCTTTGTTGATGGCCCCCTCTTCTGATTGAGGAAAAATGGATGCTACATCCTTGGAAATCACAGGGACAAGTGATTTGAGAAACCAATCGAGACATTGTTCTTTGGTGGTTTCTGCTTTACACAAACTACATCGTCGTCACCATTCATGGATGCGATCAGTGATATGGATAGAATTAGCTTTTTTGAACTCAGAGAGAAGTTCTAAACCAATGTCATGACGAACTGGTAATTGGAAAAAGGACAAAAAGGATTTGGCCAATGATTCAAAGGTCACATGGGACCCTGATTTTTCGTCCACATACCATTTGGCTGATGAACCTGTGAGATTTATTTGAAATAACCTTAAGTGGATGGAATAACTATAATGTTGTTTGAAGAGCACCATAAGTGGAAGGTCATAACATGGTTGGCGGGATCTTCCCCTGGTTTTCCTTCAAACTTTGGAATGTCTGAAGGCAATTTGGTAGGCATATTGCGCTAAGTGGCATCATGTAAAATGGGATTATTCGTGAGTTTGGTTAAATTAGAAATGTTGAGGGATTCTAGGTATGGAAAAGGGGGATTTGGCGAAGGATTAGTTCCAACCATTGTGTGTGTAGGTAATGGACATGTCCCTTGAGAGGGATTTGGTGGGTGTGTACCTCTTCCTTGAGAAGAAGTTTGACTCTCGCCTCCTTGTGAAGGAGAACCAATAGATGGATTGCCTTGGGTATTTGACCCAAGTAAAGTGGAACCAAGTAAAGCTGATTCCAAAATAGTAGAACTCACGGGGGTGTGAGATGGTTGAGCCGGTGAGTTGGCAAGACTAGGGACTCCTCCTAGAATAGGAGGGAGATTCTTCAAGTGTCTAGAACAATGGGGATTATGTGGTTCCCATATGGTTCCGACTAGCAAAGTGAATGTGTGCAAATGGTGACAAGAGAAATAAATGTACAAGTGATTTTTATATTTTTGACCTTCACAAAATAGTATAACTCACAATTTCATGTAATCAAATGAACATCATACATAAATCAATTGCAAAATAAACAAGCATGTGGATAGGTGGATCTTGTCCGCGTGGGGGAAACAATTAACAAAAAATAAAATCTCGTGTCCTAAAAGACTTATCATCCTTCCTCTCAATTTAACACTGGGCCTTCCAATAACACTCGAAAGTGGGGTCTGAATCCAATGGAAGAGGAACTAGTGAAGGTTGAAGTAGTCAGTTATAATGAGGGGTAGAGGGTGCATATCCTGAAAGAGCTGGTGATATTTCCCAATAGCCACAAAAAATCTGATCAAGGTGCGATTGCATCCCATAATCGCCACCTGTGTAGATATCCTAAGTTTGGTCACTAAGTACCTCGGTCAAAGTGCAACATTTATATTTTCGGCCTAGAAAATGGGTCACGATATGGATGCCCTCACAAGAGTTGGGTGACTCAAGGAGGGATGCACAGAACAATCAGACCTCGGCCTTCGACCCTTCATGGGTATCTCCCTGCCTTATGGTATAGGAACACTTGACTTGGAGGATTTGAAGGATCCCTATTCTCAACTTCTATTGTTTCAAAATGTGAGAACCTGATAACGGGGGGTTATTTGGATGCCTACCCTCGAGATCCTACCTAGACTAAAAATTTCTTTAGGCACCTCCTATGGAGGAAACTTTAGTGCGTTCTTAGAAAATGTTTACATGTGGTGGGCTGAGAGATTGGGGTCATGGACCAATCTCGTTTGAATTAAATTGGTGTGGATAATTTCTAAAGAAGTAGTCAGATCTTTCAAAATTCCTTTGAAGTACTTTGTGGGTACTACAAAAGAAAGATTACTTTGACCTCCACTATTATAATAGAAATGATGTGTGTGAGGAGTGTCTTTGTGTGCAAGAAAGTGAAAAGTGTGCAAATATTTTTAATAAGTTAAGTGTAATATTGTAGCATGTGGACTTCCTGTGGTCCTTACAAATCTTCTTACCTAGCTTACTATGTTTCTTTGCTACAACCTTGTAGAATATTAAAGCCCTAAAGAATTAGCAATGTGGACATATGGGTCCTTACTTGATCCTTTAAACTCCCTAAAATGTTGTCTATACTAAGAAATATTTTGAAAACTATCCTAGGATTGTAGACATGTGGGAATGTATGGGCCCGCTACTTTATCTTTTAAACTTTCATAGAGTGTTGTCTAAACTAAGAAAGCATTTAGAAAATATCCTAATATTGCAAACATGTGGCCATGTATGGGCCCTTACAAATATTTAAGATGATTTCCAAAACCAAGAGGTACCCTAGGGGGGTTTTTTCCTCTCCTAATGATTATTAAGGGAGATGAAATTTCCTTTCAACCACCTTTTATGATTCCGGAGATCACACTAGGGTGCGGAAGAAGAGCATACTTGATGGTTAAAATTGATTTCTAGTCCCAAATTAGTTGATAGTGTTTGAAAAAGCAATAAATTCAACTCAAAATTTTACATGCCAAATGAGCCATCCATGTGGAAACAAATCAAAGAGAAGAATTGTGATTCTTTTTACCCCTATGTTCTTAGGTTACTAACCTTCCTTGTGATAAAGGACTCGAACTGAAGTGTGATTTATTTACAAAGTGAAGGAAATTAAAATCTGGAGGCAATGGGCCCTCAAACCATTCATAGAAACCCTTACAATTTGTTAAAAATGGAATTATGCATGGGTTGTAGTTATGATAGGCACACAGAGGGCATAGAATGTGCATAATGCACAGATTTATGAAGGTCGTCATGTGCACAATGTGCAGAGTGCGCATCTATGTGCCTCGAAATCCGCACACTTATTGTCACGTGTTGGGAAATAAATTTCCTAGTGAAATTCTCTTGCCCTGGCTCTAAATTCTGAATTTGGAAGGCTGGCTTAGGCCAGTTTTGGTACCTACATATCCAAACAATTAGAAAGAAGTGCTCTCAAGACTTAAATAGGGAGGAATTTGATATCGATCCCCAGTATGGTGGCCAATATGTTGTGTTGTTTTTTCCACATGGGTGAGCAAAAACAAAACACTTGCATGGTTAGTTAAGTCAACTAAACAAGACAGAGGTTTGTGATTTGATTAGATAACCAAATAAACATGAAACAAGGAAATACAACTAAAAAGAAAGACAAATAAATGTTAGAGAAGCTTGCAAGAACTAGAATATTGGCATAGGGGTAGACCCAAGGTTCAACGCTTCAACCACACACCAACAAAACCCTAAATACTGGCCCTTTCGACAACACCTGCAAAGGAGATGAAGTCTCACCCAAGGTAGAGTCAGGGGGGTTGCAGGACTCAAGTGTCTACAACCTACCTGGGACACAGATCTGTGATTACACACTTCAACAGAGCACTTAGCCAATAGTATGCATTAGTTCTTAATTTCCATTCACATTACATATTAAAACCTAAATACAGAACAACGTTGTGATAAACAGATCAAACACTTCTAAGCACTTAACATAAGTTCAGATCTAACATTCATTCACATCATAAAGCACTAAGAATTCATAGATCTATCTATCATACATCAAGAACTGTGCACTAAGCAAACATAATCATAAACATAACCATCATGAACACATAGTACAAAGCACAATAACACATGATATACATGGTTCACCCCAATGTGGGGCTACGTCCACCAACTCTTTTTCTTCTTTATTAGCTTCTTCCATTCTTCTTACATGCACCAAAACACAGATCCAACTTCGCAAAGGATAGGAGATCTACGCGCACCTCGCCAGATCCTCCTTCCTCGAATTATATCAAGGCACCAAGCCTTATACCGTCTTCACAGGTTCTTGCACAAAGCCAATCAGAACTACAATCACACAGATTGAACTAATCTTATCCCACTTCTTTGCACATAGCCAACACTAGCACTTAGCACACATACCTCTCCTTACATCACCTAGCTACTTATTATACATTACAAAAGGGGCCTAAACATGGGTAAACCCATGGGCCGACATCCCATACCCGTTACATAAACCCTAAAATCCCCAAAAATCCTGCAAAAAGGGCGAGATCCTGCGATCTCCGCTTCTCTTGGGCGCTCCGTCTTCGAGTAGCCTATCTAAGTTACAAAAAGTGGTCAAACATGACTAGCATTTCCTCCAAACCTGGTCAAGGGCCAATAGGCCCCCAACACTCACCTGTGACTCATTCTGATTCAATTTGATCTTGGCAACACTACTTTGAAGGCCTCGAGCTTAGCTCGAGCTGCCTCAACTCGCTGCTTCAACAGAGCCTCCTGCTCGACGAACTCATGAATGACTTGCTCGGTGACAGGACCTTCTAGGTGTTGTTCCACTGTTGTGACCACCTGTTCCAACTGTGATCCTTGTCCCTTGAGCTCTTCAAAAAGTGTGCAGGCTTTGTCCTACATCGGCTGGAGTCTCTGGGTCACCTCCATAATTCTTCTCTGGATGGCAGTGATCTACTGCTGAACTACACGTTTCTCCTATGACCTTTTCATCTTCTCCACTGTTGTAAGCTGCTTCAGTTGTGCTTGCACAGTCGACGCTTGTTTCTTTTCCCCTTGGAGTTGTGCCTCTAATATCCCCAGCTTCGAGTCTTCTGCAAGTCTCTCATAGGTATTCACACTTCGATCACTGATTTTCTTTCATTCTGAGGCCAACGCCCTGATTCTTTCTACTGCGCTCCTGGCAGTTTCTTCCCTTTGATATCGTACTTCTTGCAGAGTGCTAGGCACTGCTTGAAGTTCTAGTTCTGTTACTCTTGCTTGGAGCTACTGAATAAGCTCAGTCAGCTTCCCCACTTGGCTCTCAGTTGTCTCTTCTTCCATCTATTCCAAGCCCGACACAGAGTGAAGTGATCTATTCACTGCCTCTCTAATCCCAATCTACTCTGCGAGCAACTGATATTTCTCTTTTTGGATTTTCTCCTTGTCTTCTTCGAACTTCTCTCGAAGGTCATCTATCTCTTGTTGCACAACCTGAAGTTTCTCTAATGCCTCCTCCTTTGCTTCCTTCAAGGCCTCTGTGGCCGGTTCTTTTTCCTCCTAGACTCGACGAAGTTGAATCTCTGTGGAATCTACTATTCTTCGCAATTGGGTGGGATCGTCACCCAATTCTATACCTTCTGATGACAATGGTGCAGTAGACACTGCGCAGCTCGAGTAGATGGCTTGTTGTACCCCCTTCAACTCTGCCTCGATTCTGTCATACATTGTCTCCTACTTTTCTTCATTTCACTGCAAGATACCCTCTGAAGAATCTTCTACAATTGCGATGATGAGGTCAACATCATCCACTGTGAGAACATTCTGTTATTGAGGCTTGTTGGCTCAGGATTTCTTCTGTGCTGATGGATTATTCGGGGAAAGCTTCCTTTTCTTGGACATCTTGGCCTATGTTAGGGGATCCTTTGGCTGTGTTACTTCACCCTTTTCTTACTTGTCTTCTTCCCCTTCCTCCTCTCGATTTACTTCATCACCTCCTCCTCCTCCAAGTGAGTTAGGCACAATATTCTCCGATGCATTTTCCTTCTTTTCACTGTCTATGTCCTGCACTTCCTCCTTCTTCTTGTTTTTCTTAGCGCTACTTGGTCCATCATACTCCGTTCAGGTAACCACAGGCTTCCGATGAGGTCGGGGTCAGAGAGTTTTTCATCTCCAACTAGTACAAGGAATTCAGCTGGACATTCTTTAGTGATCTCTTCCAGGTCTTCCTCGGTCAACTTATAATATGACTGCAGCTCCTCTTTACTTTCATCCTTTCACACAGTGATTTAGATAAAGTGGTGGTCTGCGCAGAACTTCGCTAGTGGTATGTAAGTATGCAAGGTGTTCAGAGTCATTCACGGGAGTGACTCAATGGCACACATGAGTTGTAGGTAGTAAGTGCAGAACACCACATTTGATTGCCACTGCTTTTCCATATCACTTGAATACCACAAGGTGGTGAACCTCGCGACCAATGATTTTGATGGCTTGAATTCTGGGAATATCGCTCCCTATGACATCTCCCAAGTGACAAATTCTATAAGAATCAACAACTAACTGAAGTGGAATTCATAACCTTTATCCCATGCTTCGCGACAGTCCTTCTCCAACTCATTGACGAGATAGCTCGCCCAGTTCATTTGAATCCCTTCAATGCATTTTCCTACAAGGTCGATGACGAATCTTGTTACTTGCATAGGGTGGTTCTTTCTGACGAGATTGCCTGCTATTAGCTGACAATCTAGGCACACTGTTCCATCCTGGATGGAGGCTACCTTGTAGCCTTGCTTCCCTTTCTCCACATCATCGTATGCTTATTTTATTCACTACGCCAAGGAGCGATCTGATGTCTTCCCAGGGTAGAATTTCTGAGGGTCTGGTCCTTGCATGCTTAGTCCAGTAATAAGGTTGATCAATGCCAGATCCACAGTGATGCGCTTATCCAACCACAGGTACCCTCCATGGAAGCATGAAAAGAGGAGTTTAACACACACATTAACCTCCTGATGTCTTCCGAAGTGTGGGATCTTCATGAAATTTAATATAGTTGACCTCACGATCTCCTTGATCCACGACTGGGGAAATATCTTAGGCTTCTTCCCAGTCGTTTTCATCAGGTAGCGATGCGGTGCGAGCATAACATAATTCTTCCTATCGTTCAGGTTAAAATCACTTATCTTAAGAGCTGGGATCAGTCCCCACTGTGGTCCTACTGCACATATCCCCTTCGGGAGGCACGCAGTGATGAGTGTGTACTCAAAATATCTTGGGACACTATCATGCATAACAATGCTAGCAAGGGCAGGATGTAGTTGGGCAAGACCGATGGGATCTGCTTTGCATTCGCCAGATCGTCTCGGTGCTTTCTTCTCTTCTCTGTCACAGATCGCGATGGCCCAAATCGACGTCCAGTCGAGGGGGATGCTTGAAATCCTCCTGTCGATGAGGCTTGTACTCCTGTGGACATGAATTTCTCATCCATAAGGTCTATCAATATCTCTTCTATGGATTTCTCTACTACACTAAGGTCGCCCAACATGCACCCTCGTCAGGGATGATTTTAAGGATGGAAATTTATTTTAAAATGTAGAAACCTTGGCGAATCTTACTGATCGTTCATATGCTAACTATAAATGTTTGGTGATATTTTTATAAAAATATTCAAATTTCTAAGGACTTTACATAGTTTGTATAAAATTTTGGCGAATTTTAAGGTAAAATAATTTTATCCTATAGAATTTGGGCGAATAATTTTTAGAATAGAGAATATTGTTTTGGAAAAAACCATGGAAAATTAGCCCATGAGAAAAATTTAGACCCTAAGCAAATAACTTGGGTAGGAGAACAGATACTCAAGGTAATCAACTCAATGGCGAGGTCTAGACAACACAACACGGTAGGCAATCACATCTCTATTAGCTCGAATATCTTAGTTTGCAAAAGTGTTCTCGGTGCAACATGTGACGGATTAAATAAACACCATCGTAATGGATTCCTCCAATGGTTCGAAATGACTTAATCAATACGATTCCATCCATTATGGCACAGTCCCAACGGTCTCATGGAGATATTTTCCGCAATAACTGTGTTTCTAACCATTCTTGAGCGTCATTCTAATGGTCGGGACTCCTCCAATGATCATATAGCTTCGCCATGGTGAAGTGCTAGTCTACGTGGTTCTACTATTACAGCGAGGCTCGAGTTCTACAAGCCTACCTTCTACGAAGTCTTCTCTAGAACTTCTTGCAGTATTTCTATTTTTTCTCTCTTCTTGTTGAGATTTCTGGCCTTCTTCCCTGTGATCTAAGTCATGGGGTTCCTCTTTCCGTTCTTATTCTTATCTTCTCTTAGCATAGTAGCTTCGCACTGCTGATGTTCTCTCAAAGGTTTCGAATGTAATATCTCTTATCTTACTACTTCTGAGGTAGGTTCTCTTCTCTCCTGCATGGATAGGTTCTTTAAGACTTCTTTTGTTCTTTCAACTTCGACAACTAATTCTTTGGCCCTCAGTTGCTTCGACTTGTCCTCTTGTTCTTCTATTAAGTGTGCTATTCTCCTAGCCATGAAGTCCCTTAATTCTTGTTTTTTCTATTCTGTAGCTTCTTCCTCTGCTTTCCTCTAGATATGATCTTTCTCAATCCAAGTCTTTCCTAACAAAAGTGAAAAAGGGGCATTGTTCTCCACAAAATTAATGACTTCAAATTCTTCTTCGGTCAATGTTCCATGGAAAATCATAGGTACATGAGTAATTCTTCCACATAGGGTTATCATCTTTCCTTTAAACAATCCTATCCTTCCCAATGAAGGAATCATAGCAGGATTTCCCAAAATTTCCCAAGTGCTTTCTGTCATGATATTCACCTATGTTTCCTCATCCAGAACACAGTCTGTGTCGAAGTCTCCTATTCTTGTTTCTATGCACTCCTTCTCTTTTAAGATCTCTAGTAAAATGATGTCTCTGTGATCCTTCAGTAATAATATCATCTGTAATAATATAGTCTATGATTCTCTCTGATTCTCTAACATATCCTTAGTTTCTTGGTCTTCCTTATGGTTTTCTTGTCTCAAGTTCATCTTTTCAACTTTAGCAATCATTCTAGAGAAATCCAAAACCTCATGATCAACAACTTTAAAACAAAGACAAATAGGACCTGTACCAGGGTTGTCCCTAGCAAGATGTCCCAGTCTTCTACAACTATAACATAGTGTAAATCCTCTCTTTCTCTTAAAGGATCCCCAACCTTTCATGTACTGCGCATTGGGATCACAGTGTTGGACCTGCAATCTGCAAGAATTCTTTCTAGGTTCCTGCATCCACTTATTAGTCCAAAAATTCTTTCTATGCAT
Organism: Picea sitchensis; assembly: GCA_010110895.2. Taxonomy (NCBI): domain Eukaryota; kingdom Viridiplantae; phylum Streptophyta; class Pinopsida; order Pinales; family Pinaceae; genus Picea; species Picea sitchensis. The sequence continues at coordinate 26,160 of SNQJ01S0031641.1, forward strand.
AGGAATAACATATCTTTCACTATCTCTATCAAATTTATTCAGATAAAATCTTCTTTCTTCTAGTTGTGCCCTAGGTTTTAGACTAGGACCAAACATACCTAGATTCATACTTTCGAAGCAAAAATTTCCACTTATCTTACCTTTGAAAAAGCACAAAGCTTCAATATCTTACCTCTTTTCTTCAGATCAAGCTTCCTTCTCTTAGCACAGAGCATCACAAGTTAAGTAGAGTACTGCACACTACAACAATAGATCTACTCACATAGCTTTCTTCTTTTCTTCAGTTCCCATCAATCACAGTTTCACGTCCTGACAATGGAACCATTTGTTGGCACAAGGGAAGACCCAGGGTTCAACACTTCAACAACGCACCAACAAAACCCTAACTACCATCCATTTCTGCAACACCTAAGAAGTAGATGAAGTCTCACCCGAGGTAGAGGCAGGGGGGTTGCAAGACTCAAGTGTCTCCAACCTAGCTGGGACACAGATCTGTGATTACACACTTCAACATAGCACTTAGCCAATAATATGAATTAGTTCTTAACTTCCATTCACATTGTATATTAAACCCTAAATATAGAACAATGTTGTGATAAACAGATCAAACACTTTTAAAAACTTAGCATAATTTCAGATCTAACATTCATTCACACCATAAAGCACTAAGCATTCATAGATCTATCTATCATACATCAAGAACAATGCACTAAGCAGACATAATCATTAACATAACCATCATGAACACATAGCACAAATCAAAATAACACAGGATATACATGGTTCACCCCAATGTGGGGCTATGTCCACCATCTCTTCTTCTTCTCTATTCCCTTGTTCCAATATTCTTACATGCACCAAGCCACAGATCCAACTCCGCAATGGACAAAAGATCTGCGTGCACCTTGCCAGATCCTCCTTCCCCGAATTAGATCAAGGCACCAAGCCTTACACCGTCTTCACAGGTTCTTGCAAAAAGATGATCATAACTACAATCACACAAATTGAACTACTCTTATCACACTTCTTTTCACATAGCCAACACTAGCACTTAGCACACCGACCTCTTCTTATATCGCCTAAATAATTATTTATACATTACAAAAGGGGCCTAAACATGGGTGAACCTATGGCCTGACATCCCATACCCGTTACATAAACCCTAAATGCCCCAAAAATCCCGCAAAAAGGGCGAGATCCCACAATCTCCACTTCGCCTGGGCACTCTGTCTTTGATCAACCTGTTGATGTTCCAAAAAGTGGTCAAACATGGCCAACGTTTCCTCCACTATTCAAGGGCCAACATAGAACCATGAAAAACAAAAAATGACCATCATATAGCTACCAATGGATCAATATATTGATAGGCTAACACCATAGAGAACGAAAGGGACTTATGAATCCCCTCTTCCTCCTTGGGAGGGCTCTTGAGTTCCTTAATAGAGAGATCTTCTCTTCATGCAATGGAAAATTACTATGGTGAAGAAATATAATGCCAATTCCCTCAAGAGGTGAGTGGAATGACCCTTGTTATAGTGCTTGAATGATTCAAAGAGAAAATAGGATTCTCCAAGAAGAATTCTTATAGCATGACAATGCCTTGAAGTTATTATTTTTCTAGCACAACCATGGAACATATTTATAGTGTCCATTCATGGAAAGATACAACTGGTTCATAGTGTGAACAAGGGGCCTTTTAGGGCACTTCCTAACCCTTGACCAAACTCCAAGCTAGATTTCGCTCAGATCTAAGTGTAAAATCGTGTTGGGGGTCAGACTAGAAGTGGTTGAGGGGCCAACAAGATTCATAAATGCACCATTCATGAGAAGTGTGTGGATTTTCTCATAGACAGTCATGCATTTGGAGAAAAGTGCATTGTTAGGGTTGTGTTAGCTTGCACATTCTGTGCACTATGTGCGTGCTCCCTTTGGTGGATTTGTGCACTTTAATTTTTGAAGCAAGTGTATATTTTTGTGCCTTTTTGATGGATTTTTGTCTTGTAGGTGTACTAATTGCTGCTAGCATTGATGTCTTTATTCAACCATTGTGTGCGATGTTGGGGATGATTTTTCAGTGATAACAACTAATTCTATCACTTAGATGTTTTTGTGTTTCTATTGTGGTGGAATATTCTTGGTAGATGAGGGTTTTACTTGCTAACTCTTGGAGTTGGTAAGGAATTTTCTGCATATTGTTGTTGTTTCTTCTTGTTTCAAGGTTATTTTGGTATAAACCCTTGAAGGATTATAAGGGCATACACCCTCCATGATATGAATGTGAGAAGGTTTTACTAACAAAATTTGCAAGTTAAGTTTATGTACTTTATGCATCAGATTGATAAGAATGCGAAAAACATAAAATTATAAATATTATGTAGAATTAACAATTATTAAGTGTAGAAATTAAAGAAGGAAGAACAACAACAAGAGAGAAATAGAGACATGAGAATTTTGATAACAAAGTTCACCAAGGTTAGGCTACGTCTCTGGTTCTCGCTTCCAATGGTGACCGCTTTATTTCTCTTCTTTGAATGCTTAATTACATCAACAAGTTGATTACAATATGGTGCAAAAGCACTATGAATCTATTGTACATGAACTCCATTGATATGAAAATGGAATGAATATGTTTCAAAGAGATCTTTAAAATGAAGAAGTCTTGTCTCTTTAAATTGCAAGTGTATAAATTGTATGTGTCTGGGTAATTGGATCAAGTTACTAACACATAAATTTAGTGAGCTTTACTTAAGCATGAGAAACATATTAGATAGATAAAAACCATCAATAATGAACACATAACACATGAAATGATAAAGGAGTTCACCCCTCTCTTGGGATACATTTCCTGGTCCAAATTCCCTTGGATCATTTTCATTATGATTAAAAATTTCTCTTACCCCAGCTTAGAATACAAAATAGATGGCTCTAATGGCTTCAGAACATCCAAAAACCCCTAGTTGGGCTTTTTCGGCACCCAGTTTGGCCAAAAAATGAAGAAGTTGCACCTCCTAGGAGTTTTCCCCTTCAAGCTTGTTGTACCTGCTCACCAAAACCCACCCACTGATAGACTAACTTGACCTCTATGTTTTTTCTGCATCAAAACCCATCACACACAACGGTTCCGCAAATTAGGCGAAAATGTAAGACCCTTAGTGGGCTGGCCCCCAAACTCCGGTAGAGAACTTAGTCGTATGGCCTGATGTGGCTAACGACCTACCATTTTGGCGTGCCCATCGGCTAGCTCCCTCTGTGAAGGTGTTTGGTCATGTGGTAAATTGCATGTGACCAAGGCTTAGTGCTAGCAGGTGTAACAGTCCACACCAAGGTTAAAGGCATGGTCATATAGTGAGGTTACAAGAACCACGGGCTAAACTAGAATGCTATGTGTGCCAGTAGTTAAAAGGAATGGTTATATGGTATGGTTACATGGTGATTTTTCCAGGGGATGGGGATAAGCCCCGAATCTATTCTCTGTGGAATATATAGAAAATCCAACTCAAATAATTTTTAACAACTTTAAGGTTAAGTCACAACATGTGGGCGGGCTGGTAGCCTAGCCCTGCCAAATCATTACTCCACAGGGTTCGACTCCTGTGGAGTCATGTATATTTTACCACTTTCCAACCACTGGAGGGGTTCCATGTGGTAGCCCACAACTGGACCACGTGGCACCATTACATTAGCCCAATAAAATGACACTTGTCACAACTTAATTCGCCCACGTGTCTGCCTTCGAACCTGTACGACCTTGCCACGTCAGCCCATGCCAAAACAACACTCTGCTACGTCACCTATACATTCATACGGCCTATATGGTCAGCTTCCACGTTAGCATTGTACGAACAATATAGTCAACAAAATTTTGCTTGTTTGTTAAAATGAATAGAACACGATATATTGTTCATACCACGTTTGTTTGAGCCCGTTCAAGTTGCGTTGGGTTCATAATGATGAGGCCTATGCACATGTCCATTTTGAAGTGATTCCGAGAACTTTTATTTTGGAGCACAATTTGATCCCTTGGATTATCCATGAACATATGAAAAAGACCTCACCAAAATCCTCTCTCGAATGGGCTCGAAAGGCCTCTTACAACATGAGAACCGGAAAACTGGTCTTTCTTCTATAGGCTTTCTCTCCACGTCCTTGCAACAATATCATTGTTTTTTGATGGCACACAGGCTTGGTTTTTGTAGAAAAAAAATTGGGGGTCGAATCTCAACTTCTCCCCAAGTTCTGGCCTCTTCCTAGGCTCAAATTCCCAAAAATATGGTAATAAACCCATAATACAAGGCACAAAAATATAAAATTATTTAATAAAATCTTGTTATATAGTTGAAAATCCACTCTATTAACACTCTGTAAATTTTGTCTAGATGATAGACAAATGACACAGGTAATTGTTTCAACTAGCTTTAGAGCTGGGCACTAGCCTACTCAACTCAGAGAGGGCTCTCTCATGTCACTTGATATTTATTTGGAAATCATTGGCTAGATTTGGTTTGTTTTTTTTTGGGGGGGGGGGATTATAAAGTTGTTGAATAAATGGGGGTGAAATTTGGGCTATGGAGTCAGAAATGAATAAAATAGTGTCAGGTCATTAGAACCATCTAGAGGAGAAAGGCTAAGTAAGGCAATGAGTCTAAGTTTTCAAATTGAAATTTGCATGGTAAAAGAAGGAAAAGGAAAACAAATAACTGCTTCAGAGCATATTAAAATGAATTCTGAAATAGTTGAGAAGAGAATCACATGAATTTAAATTGCTAAGTCTAGATCATCATCAGATGGATTCCATACTTTTAACTCTCCAATTTAAAAGAGGAAATTGCAAATGGAATTTTAAAGACACAGGAAGCACACACTATAAAAGAAGACATAACTCATATCACAACCGATTGGAATCTTTTCATAAACGGTTCAAAAATTGCTTCTGCATCATATATTCAATTTAGCTCTATGATTTTACAAAGTCTACCTGCAACGAGGACATGCCCCCTCTCCTTCCTACTTTATTTATCCTTGGAATGATATATATAGAAAATTTACATGTGGGATTCAAAACGACTCAACTTCCCCACTGTCTAACCATAGAGATCGGTTACAAAAAAGGAGTAACACATAACAACTATTCTCCTACTTTACAGGGAGGGTTATAAATGGGTCTAACATATCTGAGGATTTTTCATTGCATGCCATATGTCCAAAATTTTCTGAAATGTACTCAGTTCAACATGAGAAATTATTCCATCTTGGCGATTTCTTCTTTTAGAGTGTTCAACCAGACTAGTTGATTTTCCCCAACGCTTTTGACGACCTCAGCTCTGACTCCTATCTTCTACTACTTGATCTGCTTCCTCTTTACTGCTCATTTTTAGTGCCTATCCATGTGTCTGTTGATGATTAAATCCCTCATGATAGGATTTAGTCTGACCTCTGATGCTGCCTCTGTCGTAGGATTAGTATGGAATTTTGTTGCTAATATATGTGAAATCGACCTCTCTTTCTTACTTATTGATGAATTCTCCATGTTAGTTGAAAATCCTGTTTCACTGGATATTGTTTGATCGGCTTGGTCCATGTCTCCCAGTTTTGCAGAAAACACGATTTTCATCCTCCTAATCTTGTTAATTACTTCGTTCATAATGAAATGTCGATTGCTCAAACAAGAGAAATTTATCTATATTTTTGAGGATGATTTTCATTGAGTGTTTAATCATAGACTTTTGACGACAATATTTGTCCGAATTACAGCCTATCACAATCAGTTGTCAGCTTCAAAATGCTAGCCTCTGGATCATCCTTCTGGCAGCGCTTACCCGATGCTGCATGATGTAAAGTACTTGAGCAATGGTACTGATGTGATTGAATAAGTCATTAACTCTCCCCTTTCCGTACACAATCTGTGGGAATGACACATATCGAATGATTTTCTACACGTGACATCGGGGGTTGGAGAAAGTGGTTTTAGGTAGACCACTTTTCGCCTCGATGTGCTTCTGAGGGAACCATGCGTCCACGAATACAACCATGGTGGTTTTCCCCGGACCGCCTTCACATAATGAAACTTCATGTTATTTCACTGCCCGATGTGGGTCTCAGCCGTTGATCTGGGCCACTTCGAAATCTATGGTCTGTCGGGTCCTTCCTTTCACCCCTTTGCTATATTTTTCCACATGCCGCCATATGTGACATGGTCCTCCAAATCGCACCATGTCTCTACACTGCTTTAGTCCCCTGCTAAATCTAAAACTCGTATTTCATGTATAATTGTTATGGTGATAACATAGGATCCTATTGGGGATGTTATCCTCCCTGTGAGGTAGCAAAGAACTGTAGACCTGGTGCCTTCTTTATTGGGCTACTTTCAAGACATGTGCATGTACCCTGTTATGTCTTGGAGAGTGAGCATCAATTTTAAAATCAAACTTTGCACAATACTCTCAACTGGATGTTGAACAAAAAATACCACCAAAATCTAACTTTACATACTACTGGAAATTAAAAAAGAATGCTTGACCAACAAGCTTATTCACACACTCCTACCTACCCTAACTACTAAAATGAACTGCAAAATCAAGCGAATTCATAATGCCAATGTAGCCATGTCAGCAATTTATCCACTGTGTGTTTTCTTTGTACTTTCTTGTCCCAAATCTTTTTTGTTGATAATCCCCTTAAAAATTCACCCATAAATCCAAATCTCAAGAAATATTTTTTTTTGGATTGTTTACTGCCTCCAACAAAACTGCAAATGGGTCTTCTAAAACATTCACAAAACGACTATCTTGTTTCACCCCTTTCGCTGCATTCTTGTTTTCATGTGATTTAACCTGTTGATTGCCATCGAGAAACTGGCAGGTTTGCTGAGAAGTTTGGAAGTAATAGTTTCTTGAAACATAAGACAACCATGGTTGAAGAACATTGTCTGGTGTAAAGCGACCCATATTTAATACAAACACCAATTCTTCACTCCCTTTATCCTTAATCTTGAAACCTTCTATCCTTTTTAGATCTTGATTATAAAAAATTTCCAAATAACGTGCCATGGAATCATGAAACATATAAAAGAATGTTTCCCTTTTAGGAGCTAAGACAAAAAAACATGCTTCCTTAACAAGTGTTTTCTTCTCTTGCTTCATTTCTTCAATCTTGGGAATATTTTCGGATGGAATGACAACAATAGGTGTGTCTACTCTTCCATACATATCAACTAAAACATTCATACATTCTCGAACATCTTCAAATATGACAACCATATCATGTGCATCATCCTTTTCATTATCTTTATGTATTTCTGATTGAGAAATGGAAGACGTTGTTTTGTTTCTTTCTTGAAACTCTATGTCATGTGTCTTTTCGCTGCTTCGAGTCTCCATAGCTACAGTTTCAAAATCCTCATCGATGTCTAGGCCACTTATAAATTGGACCACCACGTCATTTTCAAGGGAAGAAAGACAACTTTGAAACACTTTGTCTTGCTGGAAATATTGTTGAATATCTATGTTATTTTCAGGAGAAGGAAAATAACCTTTAACAACAATTTCTTGGTCAACTTCTTATTCTTTTTTAATTTGGTGGTTAATCACATGTTGCAACTCCGAATTGGAATATCCTTTCAAGTAATCAACTACATGATCATTCAATGCATGTGAATGTTGTTGGTCTTCCTTACTAAAAACAATTTCCTCCTGTAAAACAGTGCCACTGTGAATGCAGTCAAACTTCCCTGTTTCTTCTGTTATATCATGATTTTCTTTCAACCATTCAAAGGAAGAAAAACATAAAGAAAGATAGTTTTCATTTGTAAGTCCATTGCTTTTTTCATATTCAACATTATGCCTAGAGGCTTTCTAATTTGAAACATTATAAACACTTTGCTTCAGCAAATTTAAAGATGTGAAACATAATGGCAAGGTTCTTTTACCTGATTCAAAACCTCCTTCATTTTCTTCACTGTTGTCAATTTCTTTGGATTGCCGAACACACTCATTTTCAGATTTATCTTCAACCAATGGCTGAAATTTTGAACTGACAAGATCTTCTACATAACAAGTAATAGGGTCATCAGACATATGAGGATATTTCTGCAATATCTTGCCAATTTGCTCTAGTGAATTAGTGTGATTTGGCATTAAAACACATTCCTTTTCTTCAATTATGATTTTAGGATTTTCTTTCAACAATTTGAATGAAGAAAATCATAAAGGTAAAGAATTCCCTTCAGCTGATTCAGTACTTTCTTCTTTGTAATTGTGATATGTAGGTTGATTTCTCTCATTATACTGCTGAAAAGGAACATTTTTTGATAGAGAACATGTAGTTGGTTGTTATAGGGTGTCAACATCATAATCACCATCATATTCATCATATATAGTCAAATCAGCAACATATGTAATGTCATCTAACCAGAACGAACTTGGAACATCAACCTGTTCTTCAACAAACTGATTTGCAAACTCATCTTCTTGAGTGTCTACAAATGAATACATAAAACAATCAACCCCCTACTTATTGTGGATGGATCAGAAGTTAAATCAACACCTCCTCTTTCAACAAGTGGAATATAATTTTTTGAAAATTTATGAGCATTGAAAACTTCAAGAGAAGCTATGATATTATTGACTCAATGTTCAAGATTCCAATCAACCCTTTCTTGTTCATATTCACTTTCATATTCTTGAATATCCAACCCCTCGTTTTGGAACTATTTACATGCTTGGATGTTGTGTTGAATGTCCTGAGAATCATTAAACATTTGTTGTAAGGACTTAGGTCTTCTTTCCATCAGGAGGAAAGACAAATTTGGATGAAGAGTAGTTGCATAATGGAGCATGGAAACAACTTCTGTGGGTTGAATTTCTTTGGACAAATTGTAATAGATACTGGAAAAAATTCTACTGAATATAGAAATAGTTTCATTTCTCTGCGTTTCTAAGGCACAGAACCCTATAAGCTGTAGATCCAAAGATTTCTTCCTACCCCAAAAATTTAAAAAGACATCCTTCAATTCCTCCCATGAGCTAATTGTATCTGGTTGCAAATGTTTAAACCAATCTTTGGTGTCTCCTTTCAAAGATTGAGAGAAGACCCTCATACAAACATCATCATGGTCAATCTCAAAAAGATATATAAAATGCTCAAACCCCTGGATGTGTTTTTCAACTGAGATGGTATCAAGTTCCCCATCGAACATAGGTAGGTACTCATGGTGTTTTGAAGGAAAATCATGAAGGATGTGGGGTAACTTTAAGGTTCTATATCTATGCTAATTCTTGGAGGGTGTTGGATCAAGTGAAGGAGATGAAATATCAACCCTGGTTCCATGAGGCTCATCAACTTGGTTATGGTCATCACATGGCCCAGATGGAATTGTTTTATCAAAATCAATGATACAGTGAGGATATGCATGTACAACTTTAATAGGAGGATATACAATTGCAATATTCTCATGATCATCATTAGAATGAAACAGGTAAAGAAAAATGTGTTTGACATGTTCAAGGAAGGACCAGAGGCAACTTATAACAAACAACAAAATGCCTTGGAAAAAATCCAAATTTAAGTACTTTTGTTCTTCCATAATGTCTTTTCATACCTCTGTCAAGGGATCTCATTTTCCAGTGGAGTCTCATAATTACATTCAAAGCTTGAGTGGAGTTACCAATAATGTTTTGGAAGCTGGATTATGCATTGAGAGTGGAGTCGCCATTGAAGATTTGAATTTATGGATTCTTCTACCAGTGGAATCACCTTCAAACTGATTTTTTGATGTGTGGAGTTGCCAGAGAAGGAATACAACCAATATGTGCACAAGTGTATGCTGCTCTCATACCTTAGAACTCAACCATGTTGTACTTTCCCAGGGAATATTTTTCAATTTCTTCCTTGACAACGACGCCATAATGTTATCACTCTGTAAATGTTGTACTGTTTCAACCAACTTTAGAGCTGGGCACTAGCCTGCTCAACTCAGAGAGGGCTCTCTCATGTCACTTGATATTTATTTGGAAATCATTGGCTAGATTTGGTTTGTTTTGGAGGGGGGGGTATTATAAAGTTGCTGAAGAAATGGGGGTGACATTTGGGCTATGGAGTCAGAAATGAATAAAATAGTGGTAGGTCATTAGAACCATCTAGAGGAGAAAGGCTAAGTGAGGCAATGAGTTTGAGTTTTCAATTTGAAATTTGATTGGAAAAATAAGGAAAAGGAAAACAAATAACTGCTTCAGAGCATATTAAAATGAATTCTGAAATAGTTGAGAAGAGAATCACATGAATTTAAATTGCTAAGTCTAGAGCATCATCAGACAAATTCTAGACTTTTGACTCTCCAATTTAAAAGAGGAAATTGCAAATGGAATTTTAAAGACACAAGAAACACACACTATGAAAAAAGACAGAACTCATATCACAGTCGATTAGAATATTTTCATAAACGGTTCAAAAATTGCTTCTGCATCATATATTCAGTTTAGCTCCATGATTTTACAAAGTCTACCTGCAACAAGGCAAGGCCCCCTCTTCTTCCTACTTTATTTATCCTTGGAATGATATATATAGAAAAATTACATGTAGGATTCAAAATGACTCAACTTGCCCATAGTCTAACCATAGAGATCGGTTACAAAAAAGGAGTAGCGCATAACAACTATTCTCCTACTTTACAGGGAACGTTATAAACAATTATGACATATTTGAGGCTTTTTCATTGCATGCCATATGTCCAAAATTTTATGAAACATACTCATTTCAACCTGAGAACTTATTCCAGCTTGGCAATTTCTTCTTTCAGAGTGTTCAACCAGACTGGTTGATTTTCCCCAACGCTTTCGACCACCTCAGATCTGACTCCTGTATTCTGTCGCTTACTTTCTTCCTCTCTACTGCTCGTTTGTAGCACCTGTCCATGTGTCTGTTGATGATTAAATACCTCATGATAGGATTTAGTATGACCTCTGATTCTGGCTCTGTCACAGGATCAATATGGAATTTTGTTGCTAATATCCATGCAATCGACCTCTCTTTCTTACTCATTGATGAATTCGCCATGTTATTTGAAAATCTCATTTCATTGGATTTTCTTTGATCGAGTTGGTCCATGTCTCAAAGTTTTGCAGAAAAAATGATTTTCGTCTTCCTAATCTTGTTAATCACTTCATTCATAATGAAATGTCGATTGCTCAAATAGGACAAATTTATCTATATTTTTGAGGATGATTGTCATAGAGTGATTATTCATAGACTATTGACGACAGTAATTGCCCGAATTACAACCTATCACACTCGGTTGTCATCTTCAAAATGATTAGCCTCCAGATCTTCCTTCTGGCGGCGCTTACCCGATGTTGCACGACGTAAAGTACTTGAGAAATGGTACTGATGTGACTGAATAAGCCATTAACTCTCCCATTTTTGTACACAATCTATGGGAATGACACATATTGAATTATTTTTCTACATGTGACATCGGGGGTTGGAGAAAGTGGTTTTAGGTAGACCTCTTTTCTCCCCGATGTGCTTCTGAGGGTGCCACATGTCCATGAATGAAACCATGGTAGTTTTCCCCGACCTGCCTTCACATAATTAAACTTCGTGCTATTTCACCGCCCGATATGGGTCTCAGTCGTTGATCTGGGCTGCTTTGAAATCTACGGTCTGTCAGGTCCTTCCTTTCGTGCCTCTGCTATGTTTTTCCACATGCTTCCATATGTGACCTGGTCCTCCAAATCGTTCCATGTCTCTACACTACTTTAGTCCCCCGCTAAATCTGAAACTCGTATTTCATGTATAATTGTTATGGTGATAACACACTCTATAGAAAAACATATGGTGCATGCCCCCTGATCTCTAGCTCCTAGTCATGTGGAAAAATGTTTTCATGTGCCTTGGTTAGTAGATATCCCCCTCCAAATAACTCTCACCCCTCATAATCTGCAGCAGGTGATTACAAAATAATTATGGGAGGCATGCCTAACAAGTCATGCCCTCCGCTCACTTGGCTAGCACAACTGTATTTGTATTTAGGCTTGACGAGGTCACGGGATTGACCCTCATCAACGCCCTTTTAGTTGTGCCATATCATGACGATTCATATTATAAATATTTCATGCCAATTGTACAAACAAGCAACTTGATAACCTGATCGGTCAAATAGTGGTTTGCGAAGTCTTTGGCTTGACAGAGGTTTGAAGTTCGATTCCTGCGGAGCTATAACAAAGGTTTTTTTTTACCCATCCATTTGGATCGATCCAGGGTGCCACATGGCACCACTGGATTTGTCCAGTTTGCATAACTATATTGGCTAGAGCCACATCACTGCCTAGTAAGCTGCCACATCACCTACTCTATTGACTACCTAGTCAACACCAACTCAGCTGCACAGTCAGTTGTACCCTCTACCTGTACCGCCATGTGTTTGAACCAAAGTGTGCCACCTGTGTGCCACATCACACCCATACCGTGTCATGTGTCAATGCATAAAATTTCCATGTGTTATTCCGTAAAGTCCAGTCAGCGCCACATCAACACCCGAAAATGCCAAAACAGGATGACACATGCCAACTTCTGGTGCTGTGACATCAACATCTGTACGATCCATATGGATGATGTCACCCTTCCATGTGTCATGCTGAAATACTGTTGACGTCTGTAGTATGGACTATTGACTTTGATTTTTTTCCTGTTTGGGAAAAAATTCAGACTGCGATAACTTTCACATACGGACTTGGATTTTCGATCCATTTACGCCACCTAAAATCTCGTGAAGAGAAATTCGTGATGGTCTATATTTCATGAGAATTGGAGAAATTTTATTTTTGAGGATGTCGAGATCCTCCTGGATCACACCTCCCCACTGGAAGCTTTTGGACCACCAAAAGTTTGGTTTTACTCAGGTAGGAAGTGAGGGTAATGTCTCCCCACTTGTTCTATATCATCCATCCTTTCTACTTGGAAAATAATCACCTGACTGAGCACAAAAAACATGAAACTGATATAGCATTGTTTATCAAAGTAATCATCCCATGTATTGCACAACCATCTACATTATTTGTCACATTTAGCAGCCATACACCATTGAACAACATCAAACTAAACAACACTACTGAATATGCGAATGAGAATGAAAAAATATGCTTTCTCTTATGAACAGGAACAATAACCAAAGTATGAAGTACTTCTTGTGACACTTAATGATTGTTAGAAACACACTTAACCATTTTAGTTTAGCATCACTTTATTTCTGATTTGTTACAGACATAAGTGTTAAACTCTTTCTTGCATTTACCATTCTTTTTAACTACCTTGTAGTTGCAAAAGACCTATCCGTTTTCATGTGATGAGCACGGACAATGTACTCTTTCCCATCTTTCTTGAAGCAATATTTATTTTCCTCTCTGTAGAAGATGGATTTTCTATCATAAAGGTATGGGCTTCCCGAGACAATTCCACATATGTCCAGTGGCACTATATCAAGCTCTACTTCATCAACATACTTAGAAGTGATTGAAAAAATAATTTTACATTTCTCGGTTACTTGAAAATTATTATCACCATGTATCCATCCCAATGGATATGGTCTAGGATGTGTCTTAGTTTCAAGTCCCAAATTATTTACAACCTCTTCACTAATTAAATTGGCTTGTGATCCACTATCTACAAGAGTATCAACTTTAACATGATTCATTATGACCCTTATGTGGAAAATTTCATTCCTTTTACACTCATCATTTACGAAATATGAATTAGAAGATCTAGTACTTGCAACAGAAGTTATACCTCGGATTCCCATAGATACAATTTTAGTCTTATCATCTGAGTTTGATCCTAGTTCCGCTTGAATTGTTTCAATTGTGGTCTTCTTTCTCCCTTGATTGGCATACTTATTTGTCTTCAACTCAGGATGTAAGATCCAACAATGATCTTCATCATGTCCTTCCTTCTTGCAATGCTTGCAAGTAGGATTCTCCTTCTTTATTGTGGTTGTCTTCTTCTCTTTCTCTTTTCCTTTCCCTGAATCCTTTCCTTGTAAGAAAACTATAGAAAAACTATCACCAACATTCCTCTTATCTAATTCAATGTGAATGTATTTTACACACACTTCATCAAAGTTAGAAGGATTTAACATAAGAATAGTATGCTTGAGATAATAATGCATACCACCAATATATTTTAGAAGTCTCTTGTGTATATAAAGGAATACCCAATATCAATGTTTTCTTACGAAATTCTTGAGTATAATCTTGTACACTCTGACCTTTAGATTGATTTAAACTTTTCCAATTCATCATTTCCTGTTGCATGTATGCTAATGGATAGAACTGTTTCTTCAATGTAGTAACAAAATCATTCTAGGAAGATATTATTTTACCACTTTTCCTAAGATCATATTTATTTTTGTTTTCCCACCATATGAGAGTTGTGCCTCCCAATTTGAGACTAGCAAGTTGGATCATGGTTTCATCGTCAAAAATCCTTTGTATCCTGCAATATATTTCAAGTTGTCTAACCCAATTATCTAGCTTATCTAAATTTAATTCACCATCATAAGTGGTTAATTCAAATTTTACATCAAGATTTAATAAAGGCTATTCAGAAGAATGATGAGTTTTTTTAGGTTCCTTATCCTTGCAGGAATGTACACTTGCTTCACTTGTAGATGACGAGGATGAAGGGAAAGAAGGTTCTGAAGGTCCACTAAACTTCATCTCCTCCTTCTTCTCTCATTGAAGATCCACCTTCTTCAACCTTTGGAATTCTTCATTGTCCTCTTTCCTTGTAGAGCTCCTCCACCACAGATTTCATCAATTAAAAATCATCGAAGAAATCGTCCTCAGATTCATAAGGACCTAACTTCGTTGGTGAAGACATCTCATATTTACGAGGTCTCCTTTGAATCTCTGGATTAAAATCCTCAAGTTGTCCTTCTCCTCACTTGAGTTTGTCTCTGGTGAGAATCCAATGATTGCAATTCCTGTCAAACCTTCAAAACCAAATGCTCTGATACCCAAAACTTGATCTAAATGTGAGAAGGTTTTACTGACAAACTTTGCAAGTTAAGTTTATGTACTTTATGCACTAGATCAATAATAATGTGAAACACATAAACTTATAAATATTATGCGGAATTAAAAATTATTAAGTGAAAACTTTAAAGAAGGAAGAACAATAGCAAGAGAGAAATAGAGACACAAGAAGTTTGATAATGGAGTTCACCATGTGGCTACGTCTTCGAGTCCCGCTTCCAGTGGTGACCAGTTTATTGCTCTTCTCTGAATTATCAATTACATCAACAAGATGATTACAACCTATTCTAAAAGCACCATGAATCCGTTGTACATGACCTCCATGAACATATGAAAAAGACCTCACCAAAATCCTCTCTCGAACGGGATAAAAAGGCCTCTTACAACATGAGAACTGGAAAAACCAGTCTTTCTTCCATAGGATTTCTCTCCACATCGCTGCAACAAAATCATTATTTTTTGAAGGCACACAGGCCTAGTTTATGTAGAAAAATATTTGGGGGTTGAATCCCAAATTCTCCCCAATTTTAGGGATGATTTTAAGGATGGAAATTTATTTTAAAATATAGAAACCTTGGCAAATATTACTAATCCTTCATATGCCAACTATAAATGTTCGGCGATATTTTTGTAAAAATATTCAAATTTATAAGGATTTTGTATAGTTTTTATAAAATTTTGGCGGTTTTTAAGGTAAAAATAAATTTATCCTATAGAATTTGGGCGAATCATTTTTAAAATAACGAATCTCATTTTTGGAAAAACCATGGAAAATTAGCCCATGAACGAAATTTAGCCCCTAAAATCATCCCTGCCCAATTTATGGCCTCTTCCTAGGCTCAAATCCCCCAAAATATGGTAATAAACCCATAATATAAGGTATAAAAATATAAAAAGATTTAATAAAATCTTTTTATATAGTTGAAAACCCACTCTGTAGAAAAAAATGTGGTGTGTGCCCCCTGATATCCAACTCCTTTTCATGTCGAACAATGTTGTCATGCACCTTGGTCAACAGGTAGCCCCTGCCGACTAACGCTCACCCCTCATACTCTGTGACAACTAATTACAAGAGAATTATGGGAGGTGGGCCTAACAAGCCACACCCTCTGCTCACTTGGCTAGCGCAAATGTATTAATATTTAGGCCCGATTCATATTAATATCCTAACGATTCATATTATAAATATTTCGTGCCAATTGTACAAACAAGGGACTTGGTATACCAATTGGTTGAGCGGTGGTTTGCAAAGTCTTGGGCTTGGCGGAGGTTTGGGGTCCAATTCCTATGGAGATATAATTTTTTTTTTTTTTGGACCCAACCATTTGGAATTATACAGGGTGCCACTTGGCATCACTGTATTGGCTGGAGCCACGTTACTTCCCCGTAAGCTCCCACATCACCTGCTTTGTCGACTACCCAATCAATGCCAACTTGGTTGCATAGTCAACTGTACCCTCTACCCGTACCACCATGTGTCTGAACCAGAGTGTGCCATGTAACACCCATACCGTGCCACATGTCAACACATCAAACTTCCAAGTCATCGTACAAACTACCACATGTTAGTTCGTACAATCCAATCAACACCACACCAACATTCGAAAATGACAAAATAGACTGACACATAAAACTAGCATCTGTATGATATGTACTGTTGATGTCACCCTACCATGTGTCATGCTGATGTCCTGCTGACGTCAACAATATAGATTGTTGACTGTCTTTTTTCTTGTTTGGGAAAAAATTCATATTGCGATAACTTTCACATACAGACTCAGATTTTCAATCCGTTTACGCCACAAGAAAGCTTGCAACACGCACTTCGCGATCGTGTATATTTCATGAGAATGGGAGAACTTTTATTTTTGAGCATGTCGAGATCCTCTTGGATCACTCCACCAATATCTATCATTTTATCATTGAAAAACGCTATTTGCAAAGGTTGCTAGGAGGAGTAAAAGGGCTTACACCATCCTAGATTTACCTTTCTAGGTTTGTTTTTCTCTAAGGAGTAAAAGGGATTACACCCTCCTAGATTTAACTTTCTAGGTTTTGTTTTCTCTAGGGAGTAAAAGGGATTACACACCTAGATAAGTAAAAAACCATAGATCCCACACAAGAGACTCCATTAACCCAATTGATAACACACTAATCTAATTTTATTGGAGATATAAAATAATTGCATTGGTATACGTGAAAAATGACATATTGCATTTTTTCAAATTGGAATATATTTCACATGCTATAAGACTTATTGTTCCCTAGGGGCGTCTTTCTTAGCCAAGTAATTCTCTTTGTTGTTACAAATTAATTCTACAACCATTAGGGTTTTATAAAACTCATCTAAACTCTTTCATTGCTCACTATCCTACCATTGAAATTTTCTTGCAATCTGCCATAATTAATCCACTTGTCATTGGCTATCTTTTGGGTGGATTGTTTGCTGATTTTAGTGGTTATATTTTTCTGTTGTAGCAATCATTTTCTATAGACATTTGCTTGTCACAATAAATTTTTAATAACACCTATTAAATATCCCTAAACACCCTCCAAATATTGCATTATTCATTGGAAGTTTAACCAATCATTTCTAGCTTAGTTTCCATCATCTTATACATAAATTTGGTGGTTTAATTTGCAGCCGTTTGTAATTGTTTATTGTCAATTTATACACTTATATACTACCACAATTTTGGACAAAAATGTTTCCGGTTGTGTTGGGCCCTTCATTTTTGGCTTCAAGATTGCGCAAGGACTATAGTTCTAGTTTTGGCCAAACACGAGTTGCGCAAGCTACAAAAGAGCTGGACAATGGAACAAGTAAAGAAACAAAAATTAGTTGTGAAAAGAGACAACACAAATCCAACAAGGAAAAATAAGTTATAACAGAACAAGAAAAAGAAAGAATGTGGAGCCCAAAGATAGAAGATCCCACTCAGCCTATATATGAAATGTATATTATTGTAAAAGGGTTGGTTGGTTGGGTTGGATGCTAGTGTTGAGTATGGTCAGGTGTAGTTGAGAAAAAGTTATGTGATTGTAATCTGTATACAGTTTTTGGGAAAGAGGGTAGATAGAGCTCTGTGACATGAGTTTGTAGTCAAAGTTTGTAACAGAGTACTGATTTGTATCTCTGAGATTGTATTTGAGAAGCTCTGTTGATAATATATATGGAAGGACCTAAAATTTTGAAATTACTGTGTCATTCTGTGTTTCTGATGAATTGTCTCCTTACAATAATTCTTTATGCTTGATAAGATCAATAAGTTGTCTTTGTGTACAAATGATTTTGCAACTTGAGTATCTTTATTTCCAGTATGAATGCGTTCAAATATATTTTGTGGTTAGTCTATATTGCGCAAGATCATGGTGAATATTGAATATTTTGGAAACCCACCTAAGTATTCTCCTTGCCCTTCCCTATATTTATGTCTTGGTTGCGCTTCGGGTGAGACTTCTTCTCTTCGAAGGAGATGAAAATTACATCGCTCTAGACTACTCTGTGCCTTTTGTTGGTAACCTGAGAAGGACCCTAGTCTGATCAATTCCACACCAACAAAATGGTTATGTTATCGGGACCTAGGTTAAAAGGGAACCTGTAGGGAGAATGCTTCTGTGGATTCACAGATATGATATTCATTAGTGGTGGGAGAGAAATTGTGATGCCTTCATATGGAAAGAAGCGGAACTGAGAGGAAAATTTGTGAAAGATACATGGGAGGTAGTATTTTACTCAGAAAGATCGAGTGACCAGTACAAGATATTCTGGGTTAAGTTCCTGGAAGAACTTTTCCATTAGATAGATAGGCTCCAAGAAGCTCCAGAATTCCAAGAACAAGTTAAGAAGACCTGTGCTTGGGATATAGAAAATATCGCAACACTTCATTGGCTAGATCGTCTGGTAATGCGAGCGATCGATTTCTGGGTCAATACAACACTAGAGGGATACATTATCAAGTTTTCAACTGAGAATCACCAATATTTTTCACGAGCATAAGCAGATTTTAAGAAAGACGCAAGGGGAAGACTGTTAAGAGAAATACCCCTGTGGATTAAGGTTTTCTTGATGGAGGAGGGGATGTTGACTATGTATCTGATTGAGATGGCAGCGTAAACACCCTCGCTTGGGGTAGGGTGAGTTTGAGGTAGAGTCATGGCCCGAGAAAGGGGTAGAGGGTTCTTTGAAAAACGAGGGAGCAAGACAAAATGGACTCAAGAGATGAGCGAGACTTGAAAAGAGCCTCCATAGTTGAGAATGGGTGGCGCGGTAAGATAAAGAAAGCAGTAAAATAGTCTGAGAAGTTACAAAAAGAAGTCAGACCAGTTGAAGTAGAAGAAGGACATATGAAAGAGTTGTGGAAGATGAGAATACATGAAACACTGGCTAGTCAAATTTTAAATGAGAGAGAAGCACAGAGAGAAAGAAATCCCCAAGAGGATGGACAAGAAGGAGAAGGTGTAGAAGCATGGGAAAAGGAATTCGACACTGATATTGAAGAAGAAAGAGAAGATTCAACCTCGATGTCAAGAAATATCAGGAATCTGACTGAAGAGACCACTCTAGAGGATAAGAACGAGACCCCCCATATCAAAGAAACCCTTCTCTAATCCAGTGGCACAAGCCCTAGATCACCCATACCCCAAGTTTCCTCTATACAAGTGGTAAATTCTATACTACCTTCTTATGATATTTCTGTTCCATTACAGTCAGTCAGTCAGCCACAACCAGGAAGCATGAATACTGGGAGGATATTGGGATCCCCTGGCAGATCACAACTAGGACCGTTAGGTTTTATTTTGGTAGGAGAAGTAAGATCAACAATAGTTGGTAATGCGGGAGGTTTGATTTCTTGATACCCAGAATTCTGGGGTAAGGGAGACGAGGATGTTGAGAAGCATTGGTTCTTATGTGAAGCAATCTAGAGGTCCAGAGGGACTCTGGATGCGAATAAACTGGTTGAATTCTAGACTACTTTGAGAATTCGTGCTCTCAAATGGTACATGAAGGCCATTGAGCCAGGAGTACCAGTAGTGCAAGGTCAAGCATTCACACTTGATAAGGTATGAACAAATTTCATAGCGGAGTTTAAGCTACCTCAGTTAGAAAAAAAATCTATGTCTGAGTTGCGAGAAATTCAACAAACGGAAGGTGAATCAGCCTGGGAATATATCCAGAAGTTTAAATATTATATATGGAGGTTAGCGCATATAATTCATGAAGAACATCAAAGATAATGGTATATCCATGGATTGCTACCTCTGACACAAATTCTATTAACGCAACAACAGATAGCCATTTTGACAGATGCCTTGGAACAATCAATGAAGATTGAAGCTATGGAAGGATATCCAGGGAGCCTGAGAGTGACCATACCCCCAAGAAATGAAAATTTGGTGCAACTACAATGGAAAATATCAATGCTTACAGAGAAGATTCAAGAATTGACGATACCCAGACCAGGATGACCGCAAGTCTGGTGTACTGGATGTTACACAGAAGGACATCTGGTGAAAAAATTTCCAAGGATGTGGGGAATGGGACCTCCTCAGAATCTAATGGAACCTTCACCAGGACCCATGGGAGGAGTTTCACAAGTATCTGTGAATTTACCATTCCATACCCCAACCCCATATCATGCTTTTCCAGGTAATCAAGCAGCGCCATCAGTTAAGTATTGGGAGATTTTCCGAATCCATGGGAATGGGCCAAGATAGTGCCCATTATTCATAAGTATTCAATAGTACCAAATACTGTGCATTGCAAGTTTTTTGCATCTGCCACACATGCTACAAATCAGTGTAGAGCGTTGGATTCACATGCAGATAGACTGGATCGAACATCATTAAGGATGAATGAAACCCCTCAAGGATTGGGAAGAGGTCGAGGAGGTGGAGCTGGAGGAGACTTTAGAGGAGGAAGAACCAGGAGAAGAATACCAAGTATATGCTACAACTATGATGAGCAAGGCCACAAGACTAGAGATTGTCCCCATCCAAGGCGGTCATGGTTTTCTCACTGCAGAACTAATGGGCACACAACTGAAGACTGTCCAGAACTAATTGAAAAATGGTAAGATCAAGTACGTCAACGAGGAACTAACCTCATCAGATTAGAGATAAAGAGATTTATTAGAGGACAACTTCCCAACCTTAATATCGTTACTCGAGGCAGGGAAAACACTGGCGCAGATGCTGACAATTTACCTCAGATCCAGAAAGCAATGCTTAAATAAGACATATATGATCCTTTGAAATGAAATCTATTCTTTAAAAATTCCATAGAAGTATTTCAGAATATCCCTGGCCCTGAGATGCATGAAAAACCCCCTCAGCCTATTGTTTACCCTAGGATCACGCAAGTCATTTCTTCACCCCCTGCACCAAAAAACCATGTAGTCCTGATGAGACAACCTGAGTATCCACAAAATGTAGTTGACCTTTGGTTTCAATTATTTTTTGATATTATTGGGAATGACCAATTGATAGAAAAGTTACACAATGCTCTATACCTAGTTCTAGGAACTAAAGAATCTCTGGAAACAGGGATAAGGACTAATATTCACGAGAAGAATACTCAAAGAGTACATAGAAGGAAAGTACAGAATGGAAAAGAGTTTATATTAGCATCCCATCTAGATGAGTTTGAGATTAAGGATTTTATGTTAGATCTAGGATCTGATGTTAATATATTGCCTAAAAATACTTGAGAAGCTTTAGGAAAACTCTAGTTGACATATTCCCCAATCCAGCTAAGAATGGCCAATCAATATTGTATTTTTCCAATAGGAAGACTGGATAATGTGGAAATAGATTTTGTGGAGTGAAGACAGTAGCTAATTTTGAGGTGATCGAAATCATGGGGGATAAGGACCCTTATCCTGCACTACTCAGTATTTATTGGGATTATGACAAATATGCGGTGATTGAACTAAATAAAGACACTATGACATTTGAGGCAGAAAAAATAAAAGTAGTTCAACCCTTGGATCTGTATATAGGCCCTCGATACACGGATCCAACAGATGACAATATGGAGGGATACGACTTGGATCAGTTGTACACTATAACAACAGGAATGAGAGAAGACTACATAAATCCTACTGCTGATGGATCAGTAAGTTGGAGGAGCATACAATCAGTGGACAAAGATTCATGACTGGCATTTGACAGCTGGAAGCAAGGTTCATATGAAATATTTTCAAGAATATGCACAACTGTCAGAGAAACTAGATGGGTTGGAATTAAGATTAGAGAACACCTGATATATGATGGTACCACAGAACATGATATTTTTCTGGTTAGCATGGAAGAAAAGATAGCAGAGGATCAAAGGATCTCAGTGTTGGATTTATCCCTCCAGGACACCCCTTCTAGATGGTGGAATAATCATAAATCCTTAGTTGAGAACTGGGACGATGTGAAGCAAGCTATCCGATATAGATTTCAAGATAAGGAGTAGTTGGAATCAGAGATGCAGACATATTTCTAAGTTGTGAAACTGTTCAATGGAAAGTCTAATCCTAAATCACATATTGAACATTGTGTGAGACAATAGCAAGTTGCGGGAATACCATCTCACTTATGGGTTCAAGTATTTCCCCATTCTCTAGGTCTAATTGCGAAAGCTTGGTACATGCATGAAGAAACCAGGAGATAGACTAGTGACTGAAAAACATTGGCATATCAATTTTGCAAGGACTTCTCGTTTACAAGTAAGTAACCTGAGCTTAAATTAATCCTGCGAAGGATTAAAGAATTCATTTTTACACATAGTGGTGAATGGAAATCAGACCTAGTGGTATGTGCAAAGGATAGCCAAGAAATTCAGTCTAACCTTCACCTAGACTCGTGCAAGATACCTATAGAATGCTATAAAATTGAGAAGGATTTGGAAATCTCAGATGATTTAGAAGAATTGAGAAACTTACCCATTGAGGAAACATAAGGAAGCAGAGAAATCAAGAACATCATACCTGGACAAAATGATGGTTCTTATAATTATCCATTGAAGTTGCGCAAAGTCAATATAAGGACCACAAAGAAACCTAAGATAACTATGGTGGGAGATTACTGGGATGAGAAAACTATCCAAGAAATACATAACCTATTGCGAGAGTATGATGATTTGTTCCCAAAGACATTTTCAGAACTAAAAGGGATTAAAGGAGCTATGGGAGAGATGAAAATTGAACTAAAACCAGGATCAAAGCCTGCAAGGCATAGACCATATTGCCTTAACCCCAGAGTAAAAGGGAAGCTTAAGAGGGAAAGAGATAAGATGCTGGAAGCTGGACTTAATTTTGTAGTGGAAGAAGTAGAATGGGTTAGCCCAATAGTCATCCAGAGCAAGAAAGGAACATAGGACATTAGGGTCCATGTAGAATATAGAAGCCTTATGTAGTGTCCCCAAGGCTGAGCCCCGTTGTAAACCATGTTCTGAAAGGAATTGTAATTATGATTCGTAGGCTGGTGAGCCAAGTTTTTATAAGCTGGAGGCTTATGTGTTTGATTAGGCCAGGGATCCTGAGTGTTGAAGGCCAGGAGCCTACTGTTGTAAATGTAATCAAGCAGAACAATTAATAAAATATAAACACCGCCATGTGCAGACCGACCACGATGAATGAGTGAAGGGGGACTAAGCATCCATAGAGTGGGCAAGGAATTAGGGGCTGAAGGTGGGAAAAGGGGCTAAGTGTTGAGCCTAGGGGGCTTAAGCCTGGGAATAATATTTTAATATTATTCCAAAAGATATGTGCATCATATGTTTTAACCTAAGTCCTTTTGGAAGGACAGTTGATTTTCCAAATGATGGGAGGAACGCATGCAGTCACATGGGTGACAAGTGTCAACCCTGGCGCATGCAATAAAAGGCTGAGACGAGCCGTGTTGGGGGTTCCTCCTCCTTCATTCAAACCTAAAATGTCCTGAGCGTGAACCGTGTGACCTCTGTAAGAGACCCTCATGCAATTCTGAAACGGGGAAAAATCCTGTGTTCATTTTCTGAAAAGCCCGGTTCATCCTCCCCGTTCTGCACCAGAGAGTTTGTGTAATTCCCTGCAGAAATTTCTTCTCACACAATTTCGAAAATCAAAACCGAGAGACCTTGCCACCATTGTTGAGCTTGTTTTAGAAGTCTGAGTCTGTATTCCCGGTTGACTATAGTGGTCTTGTAGAGAGGGACTGCGCGTGATTTGCTGTCCAGTGCAGGTGGTAATTGAGCCTATGTGTGATCTCTCTCTAGGTGAGGGAGGTGGATGTTGTTGGAAGAGGTTTCTTCCAGAGAGTGTCCAACACCAACTTCAGGCTCTGAGACTTCCTGATCCGGCCTATTGCCGAGACCCAGAGAGGGAGGTTAGCACCAATGGGATGTGCTTGTGAAGGTGTATACTCCCGGGCGGAACAAGCATGTGGGGAATGAGAGTATAATAGTAGTGGGCGTAAGATGGCATCCTGGGAAGAATCCTTCCAGATTTTATGTGTTGTTTCCCTTGTAACCTCAACCTAGCCTAGGATTCCTTGCCTAGGGGTGGAGCTTAGTCCCAGCTCGGGGGTGACCCATTGCTGAGCTGATGAGCAGTGCGGTCTAAGGCTGGGAGGTTTGTGGTAGGCCTGCACTTGGTTGGTGGATTCTACCACTGTTATAAGATAAGTATCTGTTTATGTTTTATTCATGTTTCTGCATGACTCTACTACTGATGTTATCATGATTTCCGCTGTGTATAGGAATTATTATGATACACTATGAATTGTTAATTATAGCATGAGATAATATGTTTACTCTGAACTTGAATGTGTTTATTTGTTTAAATGCATGTACTTTGTATAACATTTGTATGAGCTATGTACAAATTGGTTAGTAGCTGAAAGGGTGCGCTACACCTTATGTGCATGACCCTTTCCAAACACCTTTTACTGATGAGGTTCTAGAATAGGTTGTGGGGAAAGAATCTTACTCATTTATAGATGGATTTTCGGGGTATCACCAAGTAAGGATTGCTGAAGAAGACAAAAAGAAGACCACATTCATAAAATAATGGGGGTCATTTGCATATAATGTGATGCCATTCATCCTAAAGAACGCCCCTCCAGTTTTTTCCCGGATTGTAATAGCATCTTTTCGAGAATTTATTCATAAGTTTATAGAAGTTTATATGGATGATTCAACAGTATATAGTCTTCTCAAGGAACACGTAGTGCTACTACGTTTGATGTTTCATAGATGTAGAGAATTGCAGATATCCTTGAACCTCATAAAGTGTATCTTATGTGTGCGACATGGAAATTTGTTATGCCACATAGTATGTCGAGAAGGAGTATTGGTAGACCTAGCCAAATTTGTGGTTATTTTGAATATGCATCCTCCTATGACCTGTAAGTAGTTGCACTCCATGCTGGGGTACCCATGGTATTATCACAAGTTTATCAAAAGATATGCAACCATTACAGTACCTCTGGAAAATCTACTAAAGAAGTCTGAAGTGTTCCAGTGGACCCTAGAGTGTGATAAAGCGTTCGATATCCTGAAGGAAAAGCGCAGCACAACACTGTAAATGTGTTGACCTGCACAAAATAGATCTAGCTAAACAATGATACACACATTTGCAGAGAGAATTGGAAAAGAAGAAGAAGGAGAGAAAGAATGGAAAGAATTCTCATTAACCGTTGTGAATAATGAATAATTTACACA